>APFE030054261.1:3754-18927 GCA_000404065.3 Pinus taeda
AGGAGGAAGGAAGTTGGGAGCTTGCCATCACTAATTGAATGTATTAAGAAATCATACATGACAGAGCCTACTTTTGATGTGTTGGAAGAAACTGTTGACATGCGAAGGTTTATTCTGGGATCATATGATGAGGGGAAATGCATTGAACAACTTAATGACATTAGCTTCCAACATCAATTTCGTATCAAAAAAATTGATGGGAAAACACTAATATGGGGCAAGAAGTATTCAACTACTATAGAATGGGCACTGTCATCAAGTTTGTAATTTTTGAAGTTCATTCCAGATCATCCAATATTTGCATCAAAAATATTGTTACTACAATCAGTTGGTGAAGTTCAGAATGCACGCAGACATAACAGAGATATAAATTATTCTGATTGCCTGGAAGAAATTAAAAAATGTATTAGATATACTTATGAGTACTTTGACATTGTTGATTTAGTTTGGTGGGAGTCATTTTTCAATAATCAAAGTGATATCATTTCAACAACAACAAATGAAGATATACCTTTGAAAAATCCATTTATTTGGCCACAAAATGTGTCGAATGAACATGAGGAAGTAAACATTATTGAACAACAACAATCTCAAGGTATTATTAATTCTTCACAGGCAACAGAAAGAGAGATGTCTATTGGTTCCAGAAGATGTCGTGCACAACGTGAAGCCACGGAAGACCTTTATAGGGGTTCAGTACAGGATATTAAGGATGGTTGCATGATTGCAGTGCTAGCAGATGGAGATCTCAATGGCTATCCATTTTGGGTTGCTAAAGTTATAAAAGTCTTTACAGAAAATGAGGATGTTACAAGTGTTGAAGTACATTGGTATGCCACAAATACACACCCATTTAATGGTGTGTATAAGCCAGAGATGGTAGTTGACAAAAAAAATGGCGGAAAAAAGAAAAAGAAAGGGTACAAATATAAATCGCCGCCATAGAGACATATTAAAATTGGAGGATGTTGACATACTTGTTTATGACTTCAAATTAACAAATAGAGGAACTCTTTGCTTCAAGACGATAGAGATTCTGAAAAGGTTGTTATCAGAAGGAACAGTTATGACATGGGAGTCTGCTGAAACCAGTCATAGATCTAGAAGAATTTTGAAACCTGAAATGTTGGACATGTCAAATGAGGCATCGATAAATAATGCCTTTGGTTTAGTTTTAGAGGCAGTCTTGCTACTGCTCCCTTGATTTTTGTGCATTGTGCTTAGAAACGTTTCTAGTAACTTTTCCTTCATCTCTCCTTCTCCCAACGTTCTGATCTAGGCAAGTAATTTTGTTTCTGCATCGTCCATGGTTTGTGCCATGAGAACTTTCTCCTTTGGTTGAGAAACATGGTCTTCATCAGATGATATTTTTGATTCAATGCTTGATTCACATTGGAAATTGTATAAATCAGTGCAGTCACATTCATTCATGTGCATGTTTAATTCTTCATCAGAGCATTCTGAAGAAGAACTTTCAGAGGATTCATATGTTGAACAGAGTTGTCGTTGTTGTATCTGTTCTCTAAATGAGATGTTTGGACAATTTTCAGATTTGTGATTTTTAGAACCACATTTATAACACAGGGTTGGCACCATGCCTTCTGTTTTTACTGTCCTTTTCTTCTTTGCAGCTTCAAAGGATTTATTTTCTCTGTTTCTCTTAGATTCTTTTGATAAACGACAACGATTGGAGGAATTTCCAAGTTGGCCACAGAGCCAACAAATCAATTTATTCCACTGATCTTTTTTATTTGTCTGCAGATGAATATCCTTGGGTTTGTAGTAATGTGTTTTTGGCACATAACTATAGTATCCTTTCTTGGTCCCTTTTCTTTTCCTCTGTGGATATTTTCTGTATTCTTGTCTTTTTTCTTTCTTGGCCTTCTTTTTAGCTTTTCTTCTTTTTACTATGGGGTCATCTATAGCAAGACCATACTTGTTACAGATGGATTTGTTGTCTGGTAATTTTGACATCTTCTGCAGAGATTTATTAACTTTCATACTAGTGCATAAATTTACCAGAACTTTTGTTATGATGTTGTATATTTCTCCCCAAGTAATGGATTCAAAAAGCAACTGAAAAGCATCTTGTTGTCTTAGATAATATACAAATTTTGAAGACAATGGTACTAAGTAGATTTGTTTCCACAAGAGATTTTTGCTATCTTTAACCTTATATATTCTTTGAATCCAATCTCTATGAAAATCTTCATAATGAGACATTTTATTACATTTAATATTCATGAGAGTTATCTCATGCTTATTGGCAAGAGATTTTTGCTATCTTTAACCTCATAAAGTCCTTGAATCCGGTGTCTATGAAAATCTTCATAATGAGACATTTTATTACATTTAATATTCATGAGAATTATCTCATGCTTATTGGCAAGTTCAAGTTCTCCTCCACACCAATGTTCTAAAATGAATGAAGTTAGTGCCCCAATCATTTTGCTTTGTGGATCTCCATCAGAATTATGAATGATATCTCCCGCTTCATCTTTCAAGATCTCATTTTCCATTTTTGCCACTATTGTTGGTGATGACTCTGTTTCCCACCATCTCAACAAAGTTCTAGTAAAGCACTGAACAATAGATTTACAAGCTTCTATTTTATTTTTCCCCTTAGGCACATGAGCTTGTATTCTGTAAACACAAGATCTATCATTTGTTGAATCTGAGCAACAATTAAATTGTCAATATTCCATTCTTTGTGTGATTCAAGATGGAAGTTATGTGTTTCTGGAAGTTTCCCTTTTCCACTAAGATCAGGTGTTGAATACCTGGTATATTGACTTTGGAGAGGCTCATAGATAGGGAACAGATGTGGTTTTGAGCTTTCAGGTTGCTCTACTTCTTTAAACAATGAGGAGATAGTCATTGGTTCAGATTTTTCTTCGGCCATGTCTTTAGGGAAGAGAGAAGGAAATCTATCAACTGGCTTAACAGGATGCTGAATATTTACAGATCTCTTGAATAGAGAAGAAACAGGAATTAGTTTGTCTTTGGGGGCTATATGAAGTTTATCAATTTTTTTCAGACAGTTCTTCAATAGATTCCTGAGTAGATTGTTTTCCCATATCTACTTTCCTTTCAACATCTTCTATCCTTGTTAAGGATTCTTTAACAAAAACTTTCAATATAGTAGTGGAATAGTTCACATCATTCAGAGTTTTGTTAATACTATTTACAAATACTTGTATACTGTCAAAATCTTTTTTAACTTCAATAGACTTTGCACAATTCATTTCTAGCCCTTTAACTGCTGTATTTGCCCAGTTTATCTGTTCATTGGCTTTTTGTATCATACCATCAATGCCAAGGGAACTGTCATCTTTTATGACTAATGGAATGGCTTTAGCACTGTTCTATGCTTCTCGTAATACAATGCCTTTGTAAGGAGGGAAGGTGGTAGGAGTTTCAATTTTACTGCTATCTATGGCAGTTCAAGAATGTTTTGCTGAGGATGATTCAATGTCTGCCATTTGTACATCTATATTTTCTTGCTTCCTCTTCCATTCATAAAAAGACAACCAGACATTGTTCTTTTGCATGTATGTTTTCCATTCATGGGATAATTTGATATTTTATGGGTATGGAGTGGTAAGGTCAAAACTTTCAGCCTCAGGATGAGTGTATAAATCCCAATTAATCATATTTTTCATCCATTCAATTGTATGCTTCCTACATCCTTCCATAACCGAAAAGAACTTGTGCATTTATGGTTTTGACGGCTTCTTACAATCAGAAGGCACAAAGTTGTCAAATCTAGATTGAGGGATTATCTCATCAAGTTGTTCCAAATATCCTAGACCATAGCGAGGCATACTAGCAGGACGCATTCTACTAAACATGTCTTTGAGGCAGGGTCTTCATTTTCCAAAGATGGAAGCTAATGAATCATTAATATATGATCAATATCATGAGGGAAAGGTAGTTCAGAACACTTTGGATTTGGACACGGAGTGACAAAAGTTGTAGGAGGAAATACTCCTGTCCTTGGATGGTGGTTCTAATGTATGACAGAATCAGCAAGGCTACTGAGATTTATCTTTTGGTTACAACTTGGGAAAATGACTTGCAGGGATGAAAAGTTTACAATCAGGGCATATTCAAATAGATCTATATGAGGGCAATTTACAGATGGTGTAAAAGAACTAGCAATATCTACTACTTGTGGATCAATATACATGGATGATGCTTTGCAAGCTAAATCGATTCTCCTGCGATCTGTTGTAGGTCTTCTAGGAAAGGATACTACAACAGATGATGGTTCTTCTTGTATATCGACAGAAGTAATCTTTTGCATTGTTGGAGGTTTTAGGTTATCAACAACCCAATGTTCTGGAAAACTTGGGTCCTCCCATTTAATAATCTGATGTTCTAACTTTTTATTCTAGGCATCTGTTAGAACAATCACACTAGATTTGGATTCTTTGTTGGGAGCATGGAGAACTGCAGGATAGAGGGTATTTGTGTCTAAAACAACCACGAGTTTGAATGGCAATATTATTTATCTTTTTCTTCATATCAAACCCTGTTGTTTGAATCTGTAGTTGTAAAATATCCTTGATGTGCTCATCAAATGTATATATAGAAAAGTTTGGATAGCAATCAAAGTATACTGGTCCATTTGATAATAGAGAAACCATTCCTCCTATCAATGAATCTGAATACTTGTTATATGTCAAATCTCTGACTGTGACAAGAACAAAAGTATTCAGTCCTCTATGGACTAAGGGATTGATCCCTACCCTTATGCACCCCAGATGCAAATATTTGGTTCCTAGTCTTTTGGCTTCAGCGTGAAGTTTCTTAGTGTCAAGAAGAGAAAGTGTTTGTACAAAATCTGAGTTCTCTTATATTTGACTAATACTTTCTTTGATAGATATTCTTGTTACAACTTTAAGATGGAACATAGATAAGTCAGCATATACTTCTGACGAGGAGGTATTGGACAGACACCATTTAGGTGCATGTTGACTTTCAAAATATTCAAGTTTTGCAGAATTTATAACCCTTTTAGATGGTGAAGCAAACATATCTCTTAATGGGTTTTCTTCACCTTGTTCTTCAACTTCAAGCTCTCTGAAAGAGACAGATCTTCTAGAATTATCCATTTTAGAGACTTATAGATTTTGAGTACTAACTGTAATGAACCAGATGTTACTGGCTCTGATACCAATTTGCTGCAGGGGCTTCAGACGCGAAGCTTTCTCTCGTTGATTCTGCAGGGGCTTCAGATGTGAATCTTGCTCTCGTTGAGTCTTTTCTCCGTGATCAATACACGAACCTTTACACGAACCAGTACACGAACATTGCTCTCATTGAGTCTCTTCTCTGTGATCAATACACGAACCTTTACACAAACCCGTACACGAACCTCTGGACTTTCACACTCTAGTGTCCTTCACACGACCTCCTACCTTTAACGGATTGGTGTTCCTCAGACCTCAGTGAACCTCCAGCCAACCTCTTGTCTCACAGATACTACCTCAACAGACAGTTTTAACACATGCAGAAATGAAAAATGTACTCAAGCAGAATGTATCATGCTTAGAAAATGGATACTCATATATTTATGCAGAAGTTTCTTTACAAATTCAGAGAGAAATTTTGAAGCTCTTTTCCAGAGATAGATTGTGTAGGCATTTATCAGATGTTGTGGCTTGTCAAGCAAGAAAATATCTGAAGGCTTCCTGGTCTTTCGCAGATTTTGTCTTAGAACTTGAATTCTTATGAAAACATACAAACTTTAAAAACCTAATAATCTGACCACTTTAGGTTCTCACCAGAGCTCTCACTCTGATGCACAGGCTTCTCAGATTCGATTATAAAGAGATGGAAGCAAGAACTTCCTCCTTGGACTCAAAAACTCAGAACCATAACCAAAATCACACTCACCCTCCGAATGCCCCAGAATGAGCCTTACTCCTTCCTTAAATAGTAAAATGAGGGGACAAACATCTGACAGTCAGGTAGACAGATTCAGTACTATCTTTTGTCAGTCGAAGAGATGTGGCTCAAAGCTCACCAAAAGTTGGAGAAGTGCTCCGAGTCTCGTGGCTGAAGAATATTTTACTAGGTTACATTATGGAAGATTTGAACAAATCCTACGGAAAACATTGTACTGTAAATAACTTTTATATAAGTGGATGCTTTTAAACAGAAAAGCCACGAGAAAACTGGTCACATTCAGTCTTGTGACTAGACATCATTATTACACTATGGAAGCTTTAAGGACAAGCCCATGAGAACTAGTAGTCCCCCAAGGGTGTGGCCCCTGGAAATCTTATCTGAGAATATCTACAAGAATCCCAAGTCTTTGTATAAATTCTTCGTACAATCATAGGCTTTCTTAAGACGATTTGGTGTTTAATCTTAGTCATGACTAACCATTCATGGTGTCTTTTCATAAAATAACCAAGAAGCTGACTATCTTGATAATTATTGACATCTCCACCAATTTTACATGGAGAATGCCAACATTCAGTTAAAAATCCACAAGTGTCACATTCATATTGAAAGTCACACTGGAAGAAAAGAAGATCCGTATCAGTCTTGTTGAGGCCGAAATCGTTCCACCATTGTTGAAGCCATTCACCTTGCCATTGTCTTTGTGTGTTCCCTGTGGCCCCACATTTTACTCTCGTGTAGTGAGTTTCATTTTTTTCCATCTACATTCATGATGTTCCACCACAACTTTTTTTAGTCTGAAAAGTTGTAAATGGTATCTGGGAAGATAATGCTTGGATTACCCTGTGGCCACATTTTTGGCATGTCGTACCATCCCGGTCATTTGGTCCGATTTATGGCAAGATATTTGTTGAAGATTCTCCTTTGGTTGCTTCCTTCTGTTCAGATCATAGTGATATCTCTAAAATTTTGGCTTATGGATTCTTTAGCCAAATGTGCAGCCATCATACTCCTCTGATACACCATGTCATGTATCCATTTGCTACCTTTGGGGTAGACTTTCCTTTCAGGTACTAAGTGCTGAATATCTGAATGAGGTTGCAAATTTGCATCGAGTACTTTTGTGTTTCTTAGCTGCCATGTTGGTTTCCATTTGGAACAGTATTCTTCCTAGTTCTGTGTTTCAGAAATACTTCTCAGAGTCTTTGTATGTTGGGAAGGGTCCCATTCTGTTACTATCACCATGGCAGTGTCTTTTTTATTTAAATATTCTTTGGTTAGGAAGTTAGGTAGACAATTTTTTTCACCTTTGATGTGTTCGACTTCAAAGTCGAAATTTGTAAATAGAGCCTGCCACCTTGTAAACTTAGCTTCTCCTGCGTTCTTTATAGCTTTACTAAGCACTTTCTTTAGTGCAGAGGAATCTGTTCTTAAGAGAAACTTTTTGCGTACAAGGTAGATGTCAAATTTATCAATGCAGTGCCATGCTGCTTTGACCTTTTTTCTATAGAAGAATAGTTTTTCTCATGCGGGCTCCAAGTCCCTGAGACAAATTGAACTATTTTTTCTTCTCCTTCTTTCTTTTGCTTCAAAATTCCTCCCCACCCTTCATTATTGGCATTTGTTTCAACAATTTTGAAAGAATCTTCATGAGCGATATGAAGAATAGGAAGAGTTTTTACCTTCATTTTAATTCTTCTGACAACTTCAGTGTGGGCCTGAGACAAAAGTTCTGGATGTTTTTGCAGTCTTCTATTGAGTAATGATCTATCTTTGGCACAATTTTTGTAAAAGCTACTTACATAGTTTAAACATCCCAAGAATCTCTGTAATTGAGTTTTGTGAGTGATAATATCTGGAAATTTATCAGCAAATTCCAGAGCATGTTTTTGCAGAGTGATATGCGCATCTTTAATTGTATGGCCAAGAAACTTGATACTTGTTTGAAATAATTCAATCTTTTTCTTGCTAAGAACCAATCCATTGGTTTTGACAAGTTGTAAAAATTTCTGGATATGTTTAAAGTGATCATGGACATTTTTAGAAAATATAAGTATACCATCAATGTATACTAGTAACCAATCAAAATATGGCTTGAAAATATTATCCATAGTCTTCTGGAATTTGGATGGGGCATGCTCTAGTCTGAAAGGCATGACGTTCCATTCATTGTGTCCTGCTGGGACACTAAAAGCAGTCTTAAACTTATCATCTTCATTAATTGCCACTTGCCAAAATCTTGATTTCACATCAAATTTAGAAAATACTTTAGCCCCTACTATTCTTGCTAAGAGATTTCCTTTGTGAGGAATGGGGTAAGTATCATCTAAGAGGACAATATTAAGAGGTTTATAGTTTATGACCAGTCTTGGGATACCTCTTAACTGTTCTCAATGTTTATTAACATAAAAACCATAACAGTTCCAAGGACTGCTGGATTATCTAATCAATCTTCTTTCTAGGAGGCTTTCTATCTCTTTTTGACAGAGATCTCTATATTCTTTGTTCATAGGGATTGCTTTGCTCTTGCAGGGTTTCCCTTCATACTTATCTTTGTAGGGCAATTCTACACAGTGTTGTTTTCTATGCCAAAACGCATTTGATTCTTCAACACAACATTCTTTTTCTATCTGTGATCTCAGAGTTGAGATCCTTTGTTTAATTATAGGAGTCTAAAGATAGTCTCCTATTTTTATGGTGGTCTTTAGTTCCTTGAGCTCTTCAATTTTCTTTTTTTCTTTTTTTGATCTAGTGCATTGCTTGTACCATAGTAAACACTCTAGGAGAAGAGACAAAGGGTAACTTGATTGTTTGTAATTTTCCATTTGAGCTTAGTACAGATATAAAATAACCAGCCTTGCCATTTTTCAATCTGTTGATCTATGTGGCTCCACAACTGCTATAAATGCATTCCCAAAATATAGTCAACAAGAATGTGTGTAACAACAAATTTTAATTTGATGCAATGCTCTTTAAAGCAAATAGAGACCTGAGGGACTTCATACAGTAGATGGAGGCGGTGTGAAAAGTCCAGAGATTCGTGTAGTGATCATAGAAAACATAGATAATATTTAGGTTGTACAAAGATAAATGTCTTTACCCATCACAAAATGATTTGTTTGTTAAAATGATTAAAACTGATGCTAGAGTTGTTTAAATCGTTAAATTTTACGAGTGATTCGGATTTCAAATTCTTACCCTGATCTGAATGATTCCACCGAATGTGGCCGAACACGTTAGTAAAATGAAAAACGTGAGGTGCGTTCGTAATCACTTTTATAAGATTTGTGTAACTGAGAGCGTGGGCATATCCATGGATATTCTTTCATGTGGTTATGGCAATTTGCGAGTGGGGAAAGTGTTTTATAATAAATAATTGGGATGGTAAAAATGTATGATGAGGTTTAATTGTTTTTTATTTTTATAAATAAGATAATGAAATTTTTATTATTTTTATTTTAATGTTTAATTTAATTGATATAAATTTAACAAATAAAAATAAGATAAATGGAATTTTATTTTATTTTTATTTTAATGTTTAATTTAATTGGTATAAATTTAATAAATAAATCTATTTTTTTATCTATTTTTAATTAATTTCTAAATAAATTTTATTGAAATATATTATAAAAAAATTTTAAAAACTCGAGCTTTTATTAAGGTTTAACACTTAGTTAAATTTAAATAGTGTTTATTATTCAACTTTTATTATATTCAAATCAAACAAAAAGATATGATTTTAAGTATGGGGGATTACGCAGTGCATTATATTAGATATGATATCTAATAAAAAGATATGATTTTAAGTAGTATTGACCATTCAAATCAAACTCTTAGTTAAAATAGAGTAGTATTGATCATTGAAATCAACACAGAGTTGGAATTTTAGGAATATTGAACATTCAACTCTCAAAACAAATAACTTGGCCTGGTTAAGTAGAATAACAATAGTTTTAGTTCATGAAATCCCTTCCAAATAGTAGAATTTTCTTGTCATTATGAAGCATTATCTAGTTAAAAATCTTTTCCAAATTGTAGAATTTTCTTGCCATTATGAAACATTATCTTTAACTAGATGTGCAATATCATTTAAAATGATGGAAATAATAAAAACAATTAAATATGCAAATTTGCCATTCAAAGTTGTCTATTTTTTACTACTTTATATTAATAATAAAAAATAATATATATTACATAATTCTTTTTTTCTTTTCATTCACCTTTACATTCAGACCCAATAAAACTTACTACACTCTATTTTTAAATCAAAACCGTTACTCATTAAAAACTCTTACATTTACGGTATACTTTTAAGAATACTATTACCTACACCAAAAATAATTCACAGATATACTTTCATTCTGTTGTTATAAACTTTTAAATTTGCTGCCTATTTTTAAGAAATACTATTACTATACCAAAAATAATTCATATAATTCATAGATATTTTAAGAAATATTATTACTATACCAAAAATAATTCATAGATATACCTTCATTATGTTGCTATCTTTTTACGGGGATAATAATACATGCCTTATAACTATGTGCCTATGCTTCTATGAATAATTTATGCTACCAGTATTGATCATGACTGCGTGTTCCAAAGCAGAGAAATAGAATTTCCAAGTGTCCTTGTTAAAAGTAAATTAGTGATTTTGTTTTGCTTTTTGTATATGCGGTCAAAACTTGCTTGTTGAAATGGGCTTACCAGTGTTCTAATGTACTCTATCAAGTTAACTAAAATGAGTGGACTGAAATTATTATATCCCTTTACCCATTCTATAAGGCACAGCCATATATCTCAATCTTCTCTATACCTAACCATTTAGCTGCAATCAGAACTTAAACTTTACTCACGAATCACTGCTCCTTTCTGTATGTAATTGCATTGAAGCTATACGCCATATAGACCAAAAGATATACAATGGTAGAACTCTGTATCTGTGATAATTTTTGATCCATGACCGAAGACATAAGGGATCTTTTCCTGCTTTCAATTGGTCTTCATCGGGAAATCATATTCCACTAGTCTACCATTACGAAGCATATCAATTGTTATTTTCAAGGACGGAGAGTAAGCAGACAGAAAGATAGCATCCCCAATGGGCATGGTCACCAGAGTCCTGAACCTCTCTATTGTTATTGTGTTGATCATATATGCTGTTGATACAGAAAATATTTGCATAAACGCACAGAAAGTAGAGTGGTACCCCCCTCCGATCTGCAACTGGACCGCTAACTATACAAAAGACAGTAACTTTGTGAGCAACGTGAATGCAGCGTTGAGTACTCTTCTTGTGGACAACATAGAATTCACATCCCAAAGCCGATTTGATATTTCAGAGTATGGCCAAAGTCCTAACCAAATATATGCCCTCCTCCAATGCAGGGGAGACGCCACCATCGATCAGTGCCACAAATGTTCACAAGAAGTAAAGGCTGCCTTTGTACAGGATTGTGCAAATTATGTTGGTAGTAGAGTTTGGTCCAAGTTCTGCTTCTTACGTTATAATGGAAACTACAACTTCACCGGACAACTGGATATTAATGGATATAATGAAACTAATCAACATTTTTTCTACAATATCGATACTGTCACCAGCCCTGCTGATTTTATCGCGGCTGCTCGGCAGCTTTTGTCAAGTTTGGCATCTGAAATTACATCTGGATCTTCAATAAATCGTTACGCTTCCAACACAACCGTAGATACCTCGTTTCGCCGTATCTACGCTCTGGCTCAATGCTGGGGAGATATATCCCTTGGCGTCTGCAAAACATGTCTCTCCAAAGCAATCGATAAACTGTTCGAAGTTAACGACTCAGCATCTGGAGCTCGGGGTTTGACGGGAAACTGCATTGTTCAATATGATTTGAAATCTTTCTTTAACGATCTACCACCGCCACTGCCACAAGGGCCACAAAAGTCAGGTTCAAGCAAAATACCCATAATTTTAGTTGTTCTTGGCGGCTTGGTTATCGTCCTCTTAGTGGTAAGGCTGTTTGTAACTCGAACAAGATTGAAGTCTACAATATTTGGAAGGCATACAGAATTAGGTATTGTATTCATGCTGATATGTACTTGTAGGACTTTGAGTACTTAGGCATTCGTTTGTTATAAATTCTTCTCTATGCCAGGATGCTTTGTCCGCTATCATTGTCCTGTAATAGAGTTTAGTAATTTAAATCTGAATACATGGTGACAAATCTATAATAGATCTCCAGGCTTGAAAGATTTACTGACGTCTGTTTATTTTTTCTCCATTTTCTGATATGGCTGTGAAATAAATTATTTGCAGCTCATGTTATTAGCGAAGACTCACGAGTTGGAGAAGATCCACGACCGATTCCTAGCCTGTCCAATGTTTTCACAGTGTTTGAAATGAAAACATTGGTAGCTGCAACAGAAAATTTTCATGGTAAGAACAAGCTTGGTCAGGGAGGATTTGGCGCTGTGTACAAGGTAACATACACTGAAAAACTTATATTCTTTAATAGTAGCTTACACAGTTTCAAATTAAAGTATAAGGTACCCTTGACATTTGGATCTAATACAAAATCTAATACTTCGATACCCTTTCCATCAGGGAACTACTCTAGATGGAACCGTCATCGCAGTGAAGAAACTGTCCTTACAATCTAGGCAAGGAAAGAGAGAATTTCTGAATGAAGTTGAGTTAGTGGCGAAAATTCAACATCGAAATCTTGTGAGGTTACTGGGCTGTTGCGCAGAGGGGTCAGAAAGGTTGCTTGTTTATGAGTACTTATCCAATAACAGCCTTGATAAAATTTTATTCGGTAAGGTACTTTTATCTTATTGAGTGCTAGTCATTTTGATAAAAACGAAATGCTAGAGTGTTTAAATTGTTTTCTAACGGTGGAAATCCGTGTTACCAGAAACAAGAAAGCAACCACATATCCTGGGAAAAACACAATGGCACCGAAACGCCGTTTTCTACGGCAGTTTTTGTTAACAAGTGCATATATTTTATTGTGAACAAATAATATCTAATTTTCTGTTACAGTTCGTTTTCATCTCTGTATTTTTGCTCTTTGAATATATTTATTTAACACTGGAGAGGAGTATGGCAAATGGCCGGAAAGTTGATCTTAATGTTTTTTTTTAGCGTTTTGGTCCAACTTACTACCAGTGTTGTTTTCCACTGATCGAGATGAAAAAGCGAATATTAAGCTTGAAATTCATCCCTATCTTATATTTAATCCAATGTTTTTTTTTCCAGAGTTTATCAAGGATTTGCTTCTATTTAATAAAACTCATAGTTTAAACATAATACCATATATTTAATCTAATGGTTTTTTTCCAGAGCTTATCAAGGATTTGCTTCTATTTAATAAAACTCATAGTTTAAACATAATACCATATATGGCTTAAGAAGTGTACATTCAATGGCAGATTCTACTTAGTGTTTGTCTCATAATGGTATATCTTGGTATTGGGTGACATATATACTTAATGGTCAATTTGCTAAACATCAGTATGAGATAAACTGTATGTATGTTATTTAGTTTTTAATTAAATTTGGTTGTAAATCTAGTTGAAACTATATTGAAAATTGAAACTAAATCTGTGTTTTATATATTTTGTTGTTTTTTCTCTTTCCTCTTTTCTTGAGAGCGAAAACTCCAAACTATGTTTCTGGTATTGTTATCTGTTCTTATTTAGTTTCTGTTTCTAATTTTTGGTAATTGTGTACTGGAAATGGATTCAACAATATAAAAAACATTGGACATCCGAAATTTCTTTAACTAAAAATTTCTAATAAATTTCATCATAATCTTACTCGAATTTTCTATTATATAAAAATTTCTAATAAATTTCATCATAATCTTACCCGAATTTCTATTATATAGATTAATTTGTAGATTGTTTTACACTTTCACTTTGATAAAATTCAGAAGCCCATTCAGGTTGGTCATGATTGTTTAATATCCTACCCGTTCTACAACACAGATCCAAATACGCACAGACGCCTTGATTGGCAGGAGCGTCACAACATCATAATCGGAATAACTCGTGGGCTTTTGTACTTGCACGAGGATTCTAATCTGCGGATTATTCATCGGGATATTAAAGCAAGCAACATCTTGTTGGACGAGAAGTTGAACCCTAAAATAGCAGATTTCGGTCTGGCTAGACTTTTTACTGAAGATGAAACTCATATTAGCACAGCAGCTGCTGGAACTCGGTAAGACATATGTTATATTAAATTTAGTTTTAGGGTTATACTTTTGGCTTCCACCACGCTTTCGGAGTTACTGATCATGCAGATATGATACTGTTACTGCATACTGTTGGATGATTTAATTACGAGAGGATTGACATTGAAGCAATCGTACAATTTGTATTACAATTTCCTTTTTCAAATATCTTTTATGTTTTCTTAATGGCCAATATTAAATTGCAGCGGGTATATGGCACCAGAGTACGCTATGCAGGGACAATTGTCTGTGAAAGTTGATGTTTATAGTTTTGGGGTTGTTGTTCTGGAACTTATGAGTGGAAGAAAGAACGCTGATCTTAACTTATCGCCCCAAATGCAGATCCTGTTAGAATGGGTAACATATTATTTCCATCATATTTCCAGTTCACTGCATCTGCGTTATCCATTCTGTTATAGTTCGTTTTCGTTTAGCAAATTTATATTGTTGAAGAGAATACAGTTTCTAGAGGAAAAAAAGAGTGAAACAAGGAATAGTAAAACAGAGTATTTTTAAGACTGTTCTCTATGGATAGATGTATGTTGCAAACTGATTTTCTTACAGTCTATTACAATAACTTTTTACTTGTGTATATGAAAATGAAACAGCAATGTAGATTAAAACCAATTATATTCCAAAATATCTTATGCATTACCGATATATACATTTAATTTCTTGTGATTATCTAAAATGTATTTAAGAGGGAGGTTTACCAGCAGTTTATGAGTAAAAGTCAACAGAGGCCCCACAGCTGTTGGTTTGGTGAAGATCAGGAATTTATTTCCAGTTTATTTTCAAAGCCCTCTTGCCCAATGAGTTATTATTGCAAAGAAACTTTTAAGATTGCAAAGCTGGAGTATAGGTCAGGTATCGTTAAGAGTTTGTTGGTGACAAAAACATTAAAACATACTGCAATCTTAGCTAGCGAGGTCCACCAAAAGTTTTGGTAAAGGGCACGTAAGGGGTGAAAAGGGTCGAAAGTGAAAAATATCGAAAACACTGGCGGTGTACTTTCTTGACCATTCCACTTGAGTGAGATAG
>APFE030054261.1:18947-33612 GCA_000404065.3 Pinus taeda
AGATAGGGGAGAGTGCACTATAGAACTGAGAGGGAAACAGCAAAGACAACCAATAGAAACACCCAACATTTTTTCATTCGGCCACAATACAGAAACAATAGAAAGACGGTGACGAAGGATGAATTCAACTATAGAATTATGATTAATTAGAAGGATGTTGGCTGAAATATTAATCAAACTAAAATATTATACATTAAGTGAGAAGTTGATGGATTGTTTTTTTAATTAGTTGGTTAAAACTCTCTTTTTTATAATGCATTTGCTTTTGTGAAGATGTTTATAGATATCTTTTGATTCACAAAATTCGAAATATATATTTTTAATTTTAAATTTTAAAATATAGTATTTTTAAAGATAAAATGTGTTTGTTATGTTAATACTAAAGATTATTTAATAGATTTATAGATAATTGATTATTGTAAAATATTATTATTTTTTTGTTGTTTTTTGTTTAAAGCTAACAATATTTTTCTTAACCATATAATTTGTTGTTTTTATTTCTACTTACTCTGCTTATGTTGTGGTAGATGACACAATAAATTATTTCTTTTGAACCACATGAAAGGAGCTATTTAGAACTATCTATATGTACTTTTTTCAATCATTTATGTAAGACCCAATGGATTATTTCTTTGAACCCCATGGAAGACCTCTCACTGTTTTTTTTTTCATGTTTTTTTTTAATCTTCAAAAAGTGTCTATAAAGTGTTTATATTAGTTCTAATTTGATTAACCAAAGTGATAGTGCCATTAAAAATAATTATTTTCTGACTAACTTCTTTTTGGCAAATTTTCAATATCTCTTCTTCTTCAAGATTGTGAATTGTAACTTGACAAGCTCTATCTAGGTCTATAAAGATTGGGGGAAATTTTCAACAAGAAAATGATCATATCTTAATATACTAGACATCATAATTTTTTCCGTACTTATTGCCACATTCTACTGCTAGCCATCTTAAAAACTAGAAGATAAACACCAAAATCCTCCTAAAACATTCTCTAATACCAATATGTTAAAAGGGTACTTATTGCCACATTCTGTTGCTAGCCATCTCAAAAACTAGAAGATAAACACCAAAAACCTCCTAAAACATTTTCTAATACTAATTTGTTCAAAGGGAATTATAGTGTGAAAAAAAAAAAAATCAAAATAAAACTGAGTAGCAAAAATGTTTTTGATACTGTTCTAACAGAGATTTATGTTGCAAACTGATTCGATTACATTCAGTGCTGCTGCACTGTCTATTCTTGCTTTTCTCAACTAATACCCTCTGCTTTCTTTTTTGCATATGAAAGATGATAGAGCACTGCAATTTAAAACACAGCTATATTCCAAAATATCTAACCCACACAGCCATAGACATTTAATTTTCCAATCACTACTAAAATGTATTTTAAAGTTTCAACAGCTGTCCAGGAGTGTAGTCAGCAGCCACTGTACAGCTGTTGGTCTGATCATGAGTAAAAGTCAACAGAGACTAGAGAGCTCTTGATTTGATGACTGCTACGCATTTTTTTCAGAATGGCCACCAAGCTTCTTTTCCAGATATATGAAATTAGAGTCTGCCTACTCATCTACTTTTATGATTATGCCATCCTTATTTATTATATAGATACAATTTAACATTTGTTAATGGTTGATTTTAATGGAGGGTATATTTTTATCAATTTGACGCCCTGTTCTTATTATACAGGCATGGAGATTATATAAACGAGGACATATGATGGATATGATTGATCCAGCAATAATTGAAACTTGCAGCGATCATGAACAAGCCTTGAGATGCATCCATATTGGACTCTTGTGTACACAAGCCGAAATATCACTTCGTCCATCAATATCTACAATCAATTTGATGCTTTCAACTAAGCTTGTGGAATTACCAGATCCCATAAAACCTGCTTTTGTAGTTACCCGTCCAACCGAGTCCACCAGTAATTCTGGTGATTGATATACATCTGTAACTCTATCTTCTTCTATATCCATAGCTTCATCACACACTCGTTCCTCCCTTTAATGTTGATGCTTCAATTACAGACTTGGTACCTGGGTAACGCTAGGATGCTTCTGAATTCTCATTACTTTGAGTGTCATTTGTTTTCTTAAACTTCGTAAAAATATACATGAGCAAGTGTTTTTGTTCTTTTCTTAAACTTCCTAAAAAATACGAGCAAGTGTATCCTTTTATATATAGGAAGGTATTTCCAAACAGCCTTTTTAGTACCGAGTTACAAGTTCTAATAATATTAACTTACCAGATTGACTTACGAGCTGTTGTACCTAATTTTATATTGTGAAAAATAGCAAAATACCTCACAAGGAGGATGAATTGTTTAAATGTGAACATTCTGTTAAAAGTCGGCTTTGATCTCTTGCAAGTGATTCCTAGAAACACCATCCGAAAGGAAGCTGTGGCTATGTCTTGCTGAGCTCTTTCTATCGAATCAAAGTCATCCGCGCAGGAGGAAGCGGAGGAAGTCTACGGCCATCTTTGAACATCAGTCAATGGACCATGTAATTAATTTTCTGGGTTCACCTGTGACAGAGGAGTGAACCCAAAGAAATGTATTGTATGAGACTTTGTCAGGATTCCCCGTGTACTAATTTTGATGGTGGAAACAAAGTATATGTCCTAATTTTGATGGGTGGAAACAAAGTATACGGAGTTATTTAATTTTATAAACAGTGGGAAAATCTATTATAATTTGGTTGTCAAATCAGTAGTGAGGACAATCATTTTTGGTTGTTAACAGCGAATGCAAGCTGAGTCATCATCTTTATTCAAGGTAAACCACACCACTTGGAATAACCTGTTAGTGGTCCGTAAGGGGGTGGGCTCACTCCTGCCAGCCAGATACCTCTAGGTCTTGGGCTGTTAGCTGTTTCTTTATTTTTACCTCTAAGCAAGACAAACTCTTAGTCAAAAAAATTTTTTTAGAGCATACCAAATATATAACTATTATTCATAAATTTTGGTTATAATATAATTTTAAAATAAATAATAATAGAGTAAGTTAATTTTTAATAAATTTAAAGATTTGTTCTTTAAAAAACATGTTAACTCAAAACAAACATCTAGCAAAAATGAGACCCTGCAATTTTACCCTCTCATTGCATTAAATCACTGGCTCATCTCAAAGAATATAACCATACAGCAACGTTAGGAAAATAAAAAGGAAAGTTAATGTAAATGTTTAATTGTTCTCATTGCATTAAATGACTATGTTAATAGGTAAAATCAGAGTTACACAAAAATCTTTTGTAAAAATCACAATATGGATAAAATTCTATGTAGTTGTCATGCTCATTTATCTGTTGTTATTTGGCTGCAAGTCCACTTTCCTAGTCGTGTGGGATCCACATTTGATTCCATGTTCGAGGTAGGGATTTAAAATGGTTTATGGTGGGGAGATGAGTAAGCTGAAGAGTGGATAGTGGAGATGGGATGTCTTTAACCTTTTGATATTTTGATATTAATAAAAATTTTTATTTTTATTTTTTAAATTAATTAAGTTGTTAGTATATTTATTTTGAAATAAGGTTTTTAAAATTTTAATTGAATTACAAATAATTATTAGGAGGATGGTAGAAATTTAATCTCCATTAAAAATTGTATTGTAAAATATTTTTAGTAATAATTACGAATTAAAAGTTAAAATTTATTTCAAAATAATTATGTCATTTTTATTTTGTTAATTAACATGATTAATTAAAAAAAATGTCATACTAACATGAGTTATGTTTTTTGGGCATGTGGTATTAGTAAGTCATGTATTGACCCATAATAATGTAACAAAGTCTATTTCCAAATTAACAATCTCTATGATGATGTAAGAGTGAATCTACATATTTTAAAACATTATTACATGTTTTCTTAAATATATATAGGTTTAACTCATTTATTAATTATTTTAACAACACCAACAATATTAATAATGTAATTTAATTCATTTTTATTTTTATTATTTTTGCGGAAGGCTTCTTATTTCAACTTAAGATGGATGAGGATCTGTTGACTTTTTATTTTTTTAATTGACTAACTAGATTGATTCTCAAGGGAATATGCTCAGAATATGCTTTGTATGTGTGTTACAAAATTGGTTAGGTTGCAATGGCTTTTAATAAATTTAAAAATATAGATTATTGCCACTTGGCTCCCCTCAAATCAAATTCCTAGGGATTTTCAAAACATACCTAATTTTAGAAACACTGCAGGTGGATGAGGATCTATTGACTTTTTATTTTTATTTTTTTAATTGAAGGCCTAGATTGATTCTCAAGGGAATATGCTTAGAATATGCTTCATATGAATGCTTATCAACCACTATAGTGTGTTATAGAGTTTGTTAGGTTGCATTTACTTTTAATAAATTAAAAAAAATAGATTCTTGCCACCTAGCTACCCACAAACTAATTTCCTAGAGATTTTCAAAACATACCTAATTTTAGAAACGCTGCAGGTGGATGAGGATCTCTTGACTTTTTATTTTAATTTTTTTAAATAGACAGTCTAGATTGATTCTCAATGGAATATGCTTAGAGTATGCTTGGTATGAATGTTTATCAATCAATATAGTGTGTTATAGAGTTTGTTAGGTTGCATTGGCTTTTAATAAATTTAAAAAAATAGATTCTTGCCTAATTTTAGAAACATTGTCTTATATCTTAGTTGTAAAGGATAGAAACACTTCAACACTTATGTTTTTTATTGTGACCTGGGATTCTTAAGGGTTAAGTAAAATCAAAGTTAATAATAATATTTTTGTTGCAATAGATTTTTTTGTTATATATTTATCATAGTAGATAAAAATAAAATATTTGGTTGTATCAACCACATTAATATTTTTAATGTGGTTGTACTAGTTTATATCTTGGCAATGCGATATGTATGATAAGATAAGTATTTTGATTTCTATACAACTTTAACAATCATTTAATTTATATGGTTGAATAAATTTATTATTAGAAATTACAAATAAATTAAAAAATCATATACACAAACAATAATAAAACTTAAAATCAATAATTAATAAAATAACAATAAAATAAAATCTAATTATTTAAAAAATATTAAAAAATTATATATCTATGATGATAGGTACGATAATGGGAACATATATTGTTTAGATTATCTATAATAAACAAGTGAATTATGAAAACTTATATTTCTATTGTACAACACATTGCATATTGTTGAGAAATCTAGGACATCAAGTATCAGGTGATTGTGATTTCTCTGAGAGATAAATGCTTGTGAATGATTTTTACTTCTTAGATTTGATTCTTCTCTTTAGATTATTATTGTGTTTTTCTTTCATCAAACAATTACCAATGCATACATGATAAAGAGACAAGAGAAATAGAATGTAGGCTATTCGTCGGGGCCAAAACCTCTCCACTTGAGAGGAAAACCCACACAAATTATTCTTCTTATAGAGACTCCAATTGACGAATAGCAAGACCAAGGCCCTTGACCTATTCAACATCTCCAAGACCAAGACACCTAACTTCTTAATTTTGACCTCTATTTAGTGTCAAAGGTAATCAATTGCCTGTTCCTTCTACTTTTGCCTCAACTTCCTTATAGATCTCGGATTCCTTGTCTTTGCCTCGGCGCTACAGCTCCTCGGCCCTAATTCAGAGGCCTTTGTACATGTAGATGGCCTTATTTTTCTCCTTGATTTCCTTTTCTTAGGATAGAGACCTTTCCTTGCTTAACTTATCTTCTCCTTCTTCAGCAATTTGTCTACCAAATGACTAAAGTATTTCGACCCTTTTTCCTGTAGCAAATAGTCATACAATCTTGTGTGTGTGGAGGTAAGTTGGCCTACAAAAACAATCCAAAATCAACAAAAAATAATTCATTGTTATTTCTTCCTTCCTAGCTAGAAATTCAGCTCCCTTGATGACCCTCACACTTCAGATCTAGAATGAAGTTACCTCTGAAATTTTATGTTGGAATGGAGTACGAACAACCCTATTTATATTTGTATGTCATCGTAATTAGTCAACATGTAGGAGGGTGAGCCACGTGTCATTTGTAGGAGATATAATTATATTTCTTGAAGCCGACTTGAGGAGACTTAGTCTTGGTCTTGGAGGGTTTTCTAACCTATTTAAGGACTTGTATAAATATATAATATGCCAAAGAAGGGGCCTTCATAGATGACATTGACTCAATTTGACTTTATGACCAATCCTAAGGACTCACAATGGGACTCATACTAAAAATAAAATTCCTTGCTCATGAAACCCATGGGACAAGCATTATAATAATAATTTTATTTTTCTTTTTTTCATCAATTACATAAAATACAATTACACTAGTCATTATGAAGACCAAACCTAGTTACTTTTCAACTAGGGAGGTATTCACAATGGTACTTGGTCATTCTCAATCTAAAGAATTTTTCATAAGAAGAGTCGGATTGGTAACCCATCTATATAGCATCACATCAACAACCATTATCACATAGAAAGGCCTTGACTAATAGATCTATCTCTCCACAAGATTAGAGCACAATGTTGGTGAGACCAATGATGTATAGACACCCTCATAATTGTCTCTTTCAGTGTTATGAAACCAGCTCACAAAAAGATAGAAAAGATAGATCAAAGACTTAAGAATCAGCGTCTTCAAGGGGGCAACCTTCTTTACATTACACAAATGAGCAATTCTTGGATGATACAAATGACAAGACCTCGTTTCTATATATAGGAGTCTAAGAGGTCATAATATAATCAGAGCTGACATAACCAATAATAATGTAAGGCGCACAATAATAACAATAGTGGGCTTCTTATGGGGCACAATAATAACAATATGGGGACTACATGGCATAACAATATAATAAGGGGGTGCACTATAACAATAAGGGGTTACACTAGTAGTATAGGGACCTAACATGCCCCTCTCCTTCAAAAAGTGTTGTCCTCAATGCTTGAGTAGTTATGGATGCTTCTGTATAAATGTTATGAAACCAACTCACAAAAATATAGAAAAGATAGATAAACGACTTAGAAATTAGCCTCTTCGAGGGGGAAACCTCATTTAAATTACAAGAATGAACAATTCTTGGATGCTTATGTATAAAATTCTTGTCCTCCCATGTGGAATCTTCAGTGGGTAAGTTCTTCCACTTGATGATATATTCTGAAATCGATCGATTTCGTAACTGTCGAGTTCTTGTTTCCATTACTTCTTTAGGTTCCAATATGATTTTTCCTTCTTTGTCAAGTTTCGACAATATTGTTTGAATTGGGAGCTTATCACCTATAACCTTCTTTAAGCATGAAACATGGAAAACTAGGGGCACTTGGGAAGATGCAAGAAGCTCCAATTTGTATGCCATAGTACCAATATTTTACAACACCTTGTAAGGACAATAGTACTTTGGTGATAATTTATTATCCTTTCTTGAGAGACATTTTTTTGTATGGTTGTATTCGTAAAAATACCCAATTGCCTATATCAAAACTTCTTTCGCTACGATGTTGATCTTCCCGTTGTTTCATTCGATTCTGCGCAAAAGTGAGGTTATCCTTTTTCTTCTTGATATGTCCTTCTATCTTGAGAGTTTGAGGAGTGGTAATTCCTACCAATACATTACAAGATATGGTCAGATTCATTTCTTATTTATCTGGGGTTGGTTCCTGGTGTATATCCTCCTCTTTTGACGTTTCTTGATCCTTTTCTTCCTCCTCTTCACAATCAATGTAAAATAATTTCTTCTCAGCACACTTATGACCTTTAGTGTATTTTCTATCACAATTGTAACAAAGGTCATTTTCTCCTTTTTCTTCAAATTGTTGTGGTGTCAACCTTGTAGGTTGTGGAAGGCTAGGAGCAACAACACTTCTATCTTTATAATTGTGAGTGGTAGGATTTCTTGTTGCCATAATTTTTCTTGTCAACCTGAATGCCTTCTCCAATGAATCAGGTTCCCAAAGATGAACCTCATGTTGAATGTTATCCTTTAAATTCCCTATGAAGACATCAATCCTCTGCTTCTCTGGAATATCATTTACCCTTATATTCAATTTTTGGAAGTCCTCAATGTGCTCTGCCATTAAACTGTTTTGTTTGAGATTTATCAATTGGCTAAAGAAGGTCTTACTCTTTGTATCTTCATAATGTGCTACCATTTCCTCCATGAAAATTGACCAGGTGGTAAGTGGTTTACGATAGCAAAGCCCTTTATACAATAAAAATTGATTCGGTTCTAAATATAAAGATGCAATACGTACCTTTTGTAACAGTTGCACATCATGTAGATCAAAATATTTCTCCATCTGTAGTATCCATGTTATGGGATCCTTGTCATCAATGTTCCTCATATTGATCTTTGGAATATGGTGGGTCTTCAATCCAATGTTAAATTCTATGAAATCATGATTAACATTTATTTTCTTCTCATCATGAGTTTCCTCTACTACCTTTCCGTTATTAGGATGCCTTTCTTGTAGCATCTTTGTCCCACCTTCCTTCAAACCTTCAATGTCTTTCTTCAAATACTCCATGCCTTTCTCCAAATATGCTTTCATAGCATCGATATTAGCTTCCATGGCACATATAAAACTATTTATCTTAGCTCTGATACCTTCTTCAAATCATCCATCCAATTTTTCTTACTAGGTGTTTCTATTTTCTTGATTCGAGTCATTATTTTTCTTACTTTTAGGATCTCCATATTTAGATGACTATAAATTTGTAATTTCAGATCTTCATGTTCTTCAATTTCTTCCTATGGTATCCCTCTGATTCCTCTTTCTACACCCACCAATTTGATCAATATTGGTTTCTTCAATAAAGAGTTATGCCAAATCTCCTACGATGACCCGATTATAGATTGGTTCAGTAGAGCGAACTTGTACGACCTGTCACATATGACTGTTTCGACCTTCAGGTCTGAAAACAATACACATAAAATTATAGTCTGTCCTCTTTCTGTAACTTCTTATGAAAGTTCAATCTGATGCTCAGAGAGAAAGTTATGACGATTTTCCCAAGATCACATGTTTGGAATGTAATTCGGGAGTCTGCAAAGACCCTAAATTTCTTGGACCGTATTTATGGAAATATAGCGAAACAAGATCTGAAATTCGGGCCCGAGCTTCAACAATATTTTGTCTCGCATGGGTTTTAATTTCAGAGTTTGAAACTTCGTAGAAAACAAATTATAGCGAAAATTCCACGATGACCTGTTTGAGAAGGAATTATAAAGCTTGCAAAAAACCTAACTTCCTCACATCATATCTTCGAAAATATAGTGAGACAAGATCTGAAATTCGGACCCGAGGTTCAGAACGATTTCAACTCAAATGAATTTTTTTTTAGCTTCTGAAACTTTGTAGAGTAAACATTATGGCGAAAATTCCACGACGACTTGTTTGGAGCAGTGAAACCCTAGAATCCAAAGCTCTCATACCAAATGTTATGAAACCATCTCACAAAAAGATATAAAAGATAGATCAATGACTTAAGGATCAACCTCTTCAGGGGGGCAACCTCCTTTACATTACACAAAAGAACAATTCTTGGATGATACAAATGACAATACCTCCTTTCTATATATAGGAGTTTAAGGGGTCATAATATAATCAGAGCTGACATAACAATAATAATGTAAGGGCACAACAATAACAATAGTGGGCTTCTATGGGGCACAATAATAATAATATAAGGACTACATGGGCACAACAATATAATAAGGGGGTTGCACTAATAACAATAAGGGGTTACACTAGTAGTATAGGGACCTAATACTCAGAACATACCCCACCCAAGTTCTCAGGGTGTGTTGCAACAGGACTATTCTTATCTTGGATTCCCAATCCTCAATGAATATGGGTCCTCAACAATTATTGTTATCTTGGTTTCCCTAATACATCCTCAAAGAGCATTGGATGCTAGATATTTACCTAATCCAGGTCCATTCTGTCTTACCAAGTGAAGAAAAGAATGATGTGTCTATCTTTCCCTCTTAATTAGGGAGGACATATCTATTCCATTAAAGGAATGTACTCATTCCTATAGAAGGAATGGACCTAAGCTCCCTCTTGGCTTAGGAATTTCCAAGTTTCTTCCAAGTAAGAAACATTTTTCCAAGATCTCTCTTAATTAGGGACCTATAACAGCTCCTCAAGTGGAGATAATGGGACAACCAACTGCTTGATGAACTCCTCCTCACGATGTCATGAACTTATTTTCGTTATCTAAGTGTCTTCACGTTTGGGGCTTTTACATAGGGCACCGACCATCCGTCAATTTCATCCATGAGTCAGCCATGTCATCATTGGAAAGTGATCCATCAGTCCATATCTAGCCTTCCTTCATGCCATGTTGCTTTCTTCATGCCATTTTACTTAAGGATCTTTCATCCTACTACATGTGCATCAGTGGTGGAAGACATCCATAGATCTTCCCTCAACAACCATGCATAAACCCATCCAAATATTTGTACAAAAATAAAGGAATAAAAATTAAAAAAAAATTACTTTGTGATGATCTTTCATCATGGAATCTTTTAGTTTTCATCATCGTCCTACATACATATCGACACATCTCCCAAAGATATATATTGTCAAGGGTATTTTTCCTTTTAAGACTCCATCAGAGTCTTCATATATCCCATAGAGATATCCTAGTCAAATCTTCTTGGTATTTCAAATGTTGATTACCTTTGTCATGGTTGCATATTCCATGATTTCTTCCTTCCTTTCTTCACACATTGCATTCTCAGGAGCTTCCAATTAGAGTTCCTAAATTGTAGTCAACCACCTCATTCTTCATATGAGGACACATTATGTTTATCTAGTGAATATGTGACCCATGCATTTTTTCATCCCTTTGAGAGAGGTGATCCTTCCTTTTGATTATGCTCTCAAGATAGAACATTGATCCATGTTACTTGCAGCCAATGAAATGACTTCCACAATATCAAATGTAAACATACATACCTCATTTTTTTTCTTTGGTTCATCTAGACTTCCTGCAACAAATTTCTTGACTGAAAGAGCTCCAATCCCTTAATTTTCTTCACTTTTATGTCATCATACCATTATCCCATGAATTCCACAAGTTTGGAGTTCTTTATGAAACACTTTCTTCTCGTCATGATTGGTGAACCTTTCAATTAAGATTCCTTTAGAGAATCTTGAGGATGTAAAGTATCTCCATCAATAGATGTTTCCTTTTGACAGATGTATGATGAACCTTGTACCAAATGACCTTTTCCACTTATGTTCCCAATGAGATTCACAAGAGTTATATCCTTGAGTTTCATATCCATCTTTCATGCTTCTCTATGATGATGTCCCGAGCTCTTGCTTTTAATGCTTCCATGATGCCTTGATGCATCCCATTAAGTGAATAGGCATATCTTGCAGCATAAGACTTAGGAACTTGAAAAGAACTTAGGTGAGGAGGACTACATAAATAATAGAGATCTCCTACTTCCTCCTTCTTAGACTTCTTCTTTTAAGCTTCCCCTACTCATGGGCTTCTTCTCTTCCTCTTTTGTTGTCCTTCTTTACCTTAGGAAAATATATTTTGTAATGCCCATATTCCTAACACCCATAGTATTGAATTTTAGACATGTCCCTTTTCTTTTTCCAAGAACCAGACTTTCCAAATTTTCCCTTTCTTTTTGTCATTTTAGCATAAGCTTGATTTTTCTCACCTACTTCAACATTAGATTTGGCCTTTAGTCTAGATTATTCAATCTTAAATAGTGACCATGGATTCTGGAATGGAGTAGTTTCTTTCTTCCCATAAATAATTGAAGTAAAGTTACCCCACTCCTCCGGTAGTGCATTTAATACAACTATAGTCATTTCTCTATCATACATGACTTCTCCCAGATCTTGTAGTTGATCCCGGATCTCAGATATCCTCATAAAGCATCAAGCTATTCCATTTTCCCTTGACATCCTCAACTTGTAGAGTTCTTTCCTTAATGATATGACTTCTCTAGCAGTGCTTACAAAATATAACTCTACTAGTTTGTCATGGATTTCTTTTGAAATTTAGATACATATGGGATGAGGGGATCCTTGATGGATTCTATGAAAATCCTTTGAGCTCTAACTTCCCCTTTCATATACTTGGAAAGAGCTTGACCATCTTCCTCTCTTGGTTTAGTGATAGAACCTTTCCCATGTTCCATAACCTCATTTTCAATGAGATTCAAATCTATCCTTTTCTTCCATGCAATATAGTTTGAAACCCCAACCAATTTGTTGCTTTCCTTGCAAAAATAATTTTTGATAGATTCAGATGTGGACATAAATCGACTTAATTGATAGGATGCTCCTTATTCTTGTTGCTTCCTTGATGTTGATGATGATATATAGGATAGAAAACTTCTCCTTGATGAAGGTATTTTTCTTCAAGAATGATCCTTGATCCCACAGAGAGTGAGATGATACCACCTTTTGATCTAGCTTCCTTTAGATGAATAGTCTTCAAAACACTTTGACTTGAGCAGATGTATGGTTTTGGATTTCTCCCTCGTGATTATGATCCCAATACTTCTTTATAGACTTATTTGATCTAGGGCTATCATGCTTGCTTTGAATTCAAGATGATCTTTGCTTTGATGCCTTCCTTGAGATTTGATCCTTGTGTGTCTCTTGATAAGATGCCTTTCCTTGACTTAGTCACCTTAGCTCTGATTCCATGTTGAGAAATCTAGGGAATAAAGTATTAGGTGATTTCTCTCAGAGATAAATGCCTGTGAATGATTTTGACTTCTTAGATTAGATTCTTCTCTTTAGATTAATATTATGTTCTTCTTTCATCCAATAGTTACCAATGCATAAATAATAAAGAGACAAGAGACACATAATGTAGGCTATTCGCCAGGGCCAAAACCTCTCCACTTGAGAGGAAAACCCGCACAAATTCTTCTTATTATAGAGACCCCAATTGACGAATACCAAGACCAAGACCCTTGACCTATTCAACTTCTCCAAGACTAAGATACCTAGCTTCTTGATTTTGACTTGTATTTAGAGTCAAAGATAATCAACTGCCCGCTCCTTCTACTTCTGCATTGGCTTCCTTATAGATATTGACTTGCTTCAGACCTGCAACTCCTCAACCCTAATTTAGAGGCCTTTGTACGTGTAGATGGCCTTCTTTTTCTCCTTCATTTCCTTTGCTTAGGATAGAGACCTTTCCTTGCTTAACTCGACTTCTCCTTCTTCTGCAATTTGGCTACCTAGATGACTAAAGTATTTTGCCTTTTTCCTGTAGCAAACAATTTTTCAATCTTGTGCCTGTGGAGGTAAGTTGGCCCACAAAAACAATTCCAAATCAACACAAAATAATTCGTTGTTCTTTCTTCCTTCCTCGCTGGAAATTTGGCTCCCTTGATGACCCTTGCACTTCAGATCTAGACGAAACGTATCTTTGAAATTTTGTGTTGGAATGGAGTATGAACAACCCTATTCTTTCATCATAATTAGCCGACACATAAGAGGGTGAGCCGATGCGTCATTTGTAGGAAATATAATTATCTTTATTGAAGCCGACTTGAGGAGACTTAGTCTTGGTCTTGGAGGAATTTTTAACTTATTTAAGGACTTATATAAATATATAATATGCCCAAGAAGGGGCCTTCATACATGACATTGACTCAATTTGACTTTATGACCAATCCTAAGGACTCACAATGGGAGTCATACTAAAAATAAAATTTCTTGCTCATGAAACCCATGAGACAAGCATTACAATAATAATTTTATTTTTCTTTTTCCTCATCAATTACATAAAATCACAATTACACTTGTCATTATGAAGACTGAACCTAGTTACTTTTCAACACATACATCTCCTGAAATTATGATTTTTTTGTATTATACAAATGGTTTTTCCATGCGTGAATTATTTTTGGAATACCTTTAATATAATATTAAATACCTTTAATATAACTTAATATTCAATGGGAGTGTTTGTCATTAATAATTTAAATTAATGATTGTTTAATGAATTTTGGAATGAGTTAATAATTAAATAAATTAAAAATAATAATAATAATAAATAATTTTCCTTTATTTAATATAATTTTTGTAGAAAATATGTGATAGGTTAACCCAATAATGCAATAGAAATCAAAGCAGAATACTATAACCTACTTCTACTATCGATTTGCGGAAGCTTAAAGATCGAGATGAACAATATAACCATAAGAAGAAGAATCAATGGCATAATCCACATGAAAATACTTTGGGGAAATCCTAAGATAAAACCCCACACTATTGTATTATCATACATGGTGGAAATACATAGGAATTATACAGAGCCTTAGCTCTCACAGCTAGCCAGCTCTCAGTACAATCCTCACAAATGCTCACATGCAATCTTAGCTTCTCTCCAGCCTTCCTCTCTGCCCTCCAAGCTCCTATTTCCTTGCGTTGTTCCTTGTGGATGATTAGCCTTCTATCAAGTGGAAAAACAAGCCTTCAAAATTGCACAATCCTCAAGGATGAATCCTTGACTACATGCATGAGTTTTCTCCATGAGAAAACATAGCAACTGATAGTACACTGTCCTTGAACATTAATCTCAACTGGGTATTTCTTAGAATAGACATGCATGAGTTTCTGATGAGGGAATCTTCAGTTAACTGGAGTAGCACTAGTTGAGTGCATTAATGCATC
>APFE030054261.1:34048-53045 GCA_000404065.3 Pinus taeda
ATTGGAATATTCTTGTTTCCATATTTCAACACTCCCTCTCAACAAGAAAGGGATTATTTGCCACCCCGATCCTGTCTCTATGGAACTCGAATTTACACTTTGACAATGCCTTTGTCAAAATGTCAACATCTTTCTCCTCTGTCGAAATATACTGTAGCAACACGATCCTCTTGACCTGTGAAAAGCCACGGGCAACAAATCTTTCCTTATGCTTCTCCACACTACCATCAGTAGCTTGCTTTACCTTGTAAAGCCAATGACAACTCACAACTGACTTGTTCTCTGGTCTCGGAACCACATCCCAAACACAGTTACGAACTATGGAGTCATACGCCTCCACCATAGCATCAACCCAAATCGGTTGCTGACTGCTTCCTCAAATGAAGATGGCTCGGTCTCAACACATTCCCCAGCAAGGGCCATGTATCCAGTGTACCTCTCAGGTGACCTCCTTTGTTTGCGCTGAGAAGATGGTGCTCCCACATTCTCTCTCGCATCCTCCAACAATTTGTCAGCTTCTCTTGTGTGCTTCCGTCCATCTCTGGAAGACTTTGCTTGAGTGGATGTCTCCACTCCTGGAACCTCTACATGCGGCTGCTCCGCATCAGTCTGAGGCTCCTCCTCCTCAGGAACCAATAGTTCCTCCATAGCCTGTAGTTGGAGCTTCCTCTCAAGGGAAACTCACATGGCCTTTTGCTCATCAAACTTGAGATCTCTGCGAATCACTGTCCTCTGACTGGTAGGCAAGTACACTTGATAGTTGTGAGGTGTATCAGTGTACCCCACAAATATCCCCAACTCTGATGTCGGCTCAAGCTTATTTCGTGCATCCTTTGTCACATGGCAATATACCGATGAGCCAAAGATCTTGAAGTGACCCACCTCTGGTTTGTTATGGGAGAAAGATTCCTTTGGTGTCTTCATCCCAAGTATGTGATGTGGGCTTCTATTCTGTAAATATACTGCTGTGTTGCATGCCTCAGCCCACAAGTGAAGTGGTAGGCCTTGGTCATGTAGCATTGCCTGTGTTGCCCCAACAATAGTTCTATTCTTCCTCTCGGCCACCCGATTCTGTTGTGGGTTATGAGGTGCCATCAACTCTCGTTTAATTCCTCTTGCTGCACAGAAGTCCTTAAACTATTCAGAGACATATTCTCCATCGTTGTCGCTTCTCAAGGCCTTCATCTTCTTCCCTGACTCTTTCTGGACCAATTCTTTGAACTCACAAAACTTTGTGAAGGTTTGGTCCTTCTTCTGCATGAAATAAATCCAACATTTACGAGAATAGTCATCAATGAAAATCACATAATACCTTTGCTTCACTATGGATGCCGTCGAGAATGGTCCACACAAATCAGTATGAACTTGCTCTAAGATAACCTTTGCTCGACTGTCTTGATCATGAAAGCAAGACTTGGTGTACTTTCCCAAGGTACAGCCTTTGCATGTGTCAACTTGCTCAAGTTTACCTTTGGGAAGTCCTACAGATATCTGTTGCATTATCTTCAAAACCCCATGATGCAAATGGCCCAACCGCCTGTGCCACAACTTGCCAATGTCTTGGCTTTGCACCAATTTTTCTTTCATACTCAATGTTGCACAATCATCTACCTCTAGTTTATAGAGATTCTTCACCTGAATCCCTATCCTCTTGGTATGACCCGTGGCTATGTGTCTTAGGAATGCCTTTCCTTTACTGAAGAAAACATCATAACCTTTGTCCTCCAACATCGTGACTGACACCAAGTTCTTCTTCAGTCGAGGCACATACATCACATCTGTCAAGGTGAGAGGAGCTCCATGCCCCCTCTAAAAAGCAATCGTGCCCACTCCTGAAACACTACCTTCCGTCGTCACCCATCTCTATGTGCATCTTGAGGTCTTTCTCCTCCAAGGCACTGAATAAATTTTTATCATCGGTCATGTGGAATGAGGCTCCAGTGTCAAGATACCAAACATAACCCATCATTGATGACACCATGCATGTAATGAGGGTAAATTCCATTTCAAACCGAGAGGCTAATGCCTCACCTTTCGATCCTTCCGAGGATCCCTTCTTGAACTTATTCGATGGGAAATTAGTCACATAATGTCCCATCTTGTGACAATTAAAGCATCTTACTTTAGACATGTCACTCTTCTTCCCTCCATGAGAAGAATTCGATTTGAAATGGGAAGCCTTCCCCTTCCCTTTCCTTGCCTTACTTGCTAAGGCCAATTTTTCTTCATCATCATTCTTGGATGAAGGACCATCTCGTGTGCTCCTCCTGATCTCCTCCTGCATAAGATGCGACCACGGTCGTTCCCAATCTGGTAGTTTCTCCCTTCCATTCACAGAGTCCTAGTAGCTATTCCAACTCTTTGGAAGGCCAAGGAGAGCGAGGCTCACCATATCATCATCAATAGTAGTTATTCCCACACTGCCGAGCTCATCTCTCAAGGTGGTGATCTGGTTAAGATATGTGGAAATAGTATCTCCCTTCTTCATATTGATTCTTTGAAGCTTATCCTTGAGTGCTAATTTCCTTTGGTCGCTATTGTTCTGGTATAGGTCCTTCAATGTCTTCCACATTGAAAATTGAGTATCCTTCCCATGGAGACTCGAGACAATATGGTCTTGAATTCCCTCACGGATGATCCATCTCGCCTTTGCCACACACTTCTTCCACTTAGCCAACTCTTGTGCATTAGTTGAAGTTGGCTTTGGGATTTCTTGATCAAGGAATTCCTTCAAGCCATTGTCTTCTAATACAACCTCCATTTTATCTTTCCATGCTATGTAATTTGAGCTACCTTCCAAGGCATACTCGAGTCTCAAGCCATAGAATTCCATTGGCAAACCTTGAAGTATGATATGAATTCGATTTGCGCCCACAACCTCGAACTTCAAATGTTGACTTCTCTCCTCAGTATATTGTTCACAAATCTGATAACATGTAGAAAATCTGATGGTAGGTTAAGTTGATAATGGAATATAAATCAAAGCAGATTATTATAACCTACTTCTACTATCAATTTGCGGAAGCTTAAAGATCGAGCTAAACAATATAACCAAAAGAAGAAGAATCAATCGCACAATACACATGAAAATACTTTGGGGAAAGCCTCAGCTAAAAACCCTACTCTATTGTATTATCATACAGGTGGAAATACATAGGAATTATACAAAGCCTTAGCTATCACAGCTAGCCAGCTCTCAGTGCAATCCTCACAAATGCTCACAAGAAATCTTGGCTTCTATCCAGCCTTCCTCTCTACCCTCCAAGCTCCTATTTCCTTGCGATGTTCCTTATGGATGATTTTCCTTCAACCAAGTGGAAAACCTTTCCAAAACTGCGCAATCCTCAAGGATTAAATCTTTGACTGCATGCATGAGTTTTCTCTTTGAGAAAACACATGCAACTGATAGTACATTGTCCTTGACTTTAATCTCAATTGGGTCTTTCTCATAAAAGACATGCATGAGTTTCCAATGAGGGAATCTTCAGCTAACTGGAGTAGCACTAGTTGAGTGCATGCATGCATCAACTGATTGTTAACTCTCTATTAGTTCCTCAAATAGTTTGGAACTAATTTAATTGGACTTAACTCAGTAAACTGATTTAACTAATTACAACTCAAATATAAATCAATCTTGTCTCCTTAACAGATAACTCTTGCATGACTTCAGAAAGACTTCTAACTTGAATTTTTCCAACTAATTAATCTAAAATAAATTAATTAATTATTTCCAAGTAGCTGTTAAGACTAAATTCGATTTTAATTCAAGGAAAAATTAAATTGGAATATTATTATTACCATATTTCAACAAGATAATGCATTTTTATCCATGGATTGGGCCTGGGATATGTGAAAAGCTGGGAAAGAGGGCCCAATAACTATGCATTTTGCAGTTCCAAGTGATACAGAGGGAGACTGGTCACTAAGACTGCGTAGAGCGCAGCTCAGGCTTGGTTGAGGAACTCCTGATCATAGTCTTCGCTGCTGGGAAAAATTGCGCAGAGGGCACTGAGGGGCAGGATTGCGTAGGTGAGATCATCAGTGGCAGTTGCAGGGTGGGACCCTGGGAGATAGTTCTGCATATTTTTTTGAGGGAAGGCAAGATTGGGTAACAAAGGGACCAGATAAGACATATTTGCGTAGTTTTTTGCGATCAGTGAGTCCTGACTTAGGGAGGACAATGGGGGACACTATGCATAGTTCTGGGAGGCAAGGCAGGCTTGGGTTTTTGTGCATTGCGGGGTTCCACCAGGAAAGGAGGAAACTTGATGACTGATCTTGCAAAATGCACAGTTGAGGTCAAGCTTGAGGCAAATTCTGCACAATTATGGGGAGGAAGGTAAGCTACTTAGCTCCAGAATTATGCAGTGAAACTGCCCTGGGGGCAGTGACTATGCAATGTGTAGTTCCAGGTAGCAGAACAACATCACTAAGGGTTGAGCCTACACAATGTGTAGCTCAGTTAGGGTTCGGTGAAAGAGAGTTGTCCAGTTGGAAGGATTTTCAGGAAAGTGGCTAAGTGTGCGATGAAAGTGAATTTATGAGGAACTTGACATTGCGATCACACACTTGGAATACTTTGACGACATGATGACATAGACCACTAGAACAAAAAGACAAAGCATTACCCTCTCTGAGTCTGTCTAGACCCAAAAGTGACAAGTGCAACACTTGAGATAAACCTTAGAACAATCGTGACGACACTTGTGCAACAATTCTTAAAACTTTGTGTATGAGTGCAACCAATGTTTACATAGCTTGGACAACTCAAACACACAAAGAAAAACCTTTGAAATCACCAGAAAAGGACCACAAGCATGATAAAGCAATCAAACATGCCAAAAGACAACAATTGATCAAGAAAGCAAAAGGGGTGGAAAGACTCTGAAGGAGCTCATGGAACAAGCTTGAGTGTTTGTAACCATAAAGGAAAAACCAAGGAAGGCTCTAAAATTTGAGTGCAAGCGTAAATTTTGGAGGGTGTTGCAGCTACTACAACACTTGATGAAACTCTAGTTGAATACCAGCTTCTCTATCTTGGTCCATTTTTTAGTGCAGGACATTGGTCCTTTGGGAAGTTTTGATTCAATGTGCATATTACTTTGGTTTCTCCACTTACCCCATGGGTAAACATGGTTCGCCTTGTGCCTTCTCAATTGAACACGACATAAGATTTAGCTATATCATAGTGTTTTGAATTGGGAAGGGTATTTTAGCTCACGAGCTTAAGATTTTTAGAGTACAATTTTTCATCTCTAGTGTTGCTCCATTGCCAATAAGCCTGGACAGTACCCCGATAGAGTCACATAGAAAGACAAGCGTTGCTCCATTGCCAACGAGCCTGGAAAATACCTTGGTGGAGTTGCTTGCTTCACTTCTCTGCACAGGAAGCCTTTCTCTTCTTTCAACTTTGTTATTTTTTAAAAGAGAATTGTGCATAGGCACTTACTTATTTTTGGGGTGGAAGAGGGATCACAACTTATTGAGAGCAAGATAAATTGTTCCTACAGAGAAGCATATAAAGGCCTCTGATTCAGGTTCACTCGTTTAGATTTTCCCCTTCTCCATTTCTACTAGTTGGATAAGATCGAAAACACCAAAGTAGAAAACTAAGTGTAGGCATGTGGTTTCCCAGCTTGGACACAGGTTCATGGTTTGACCAAAGCTCTCCTTACAGATGGATCATATTTTCCGTTAAGACTTCATTGGCCAAAAGTTATGACCAAACATAAAGAAGACAAACACAGGACTAGCCATGGGCTTCAATGTCAAAATACTCTTTGAACTTGAGCCATATACATATTCAGAAGCAAAGACGCACCACTTATTTATAGAAACAAAAATAGAAAACTGAAGAAAACAAAACAACAAACAATCAAATGAATGTGTACGTAGTGTGGGGCATGATCCCAGATTTCTTTGAAAATAAAGTTTTAAGTCTTCGCCATTGACAGGAAGAGAGTTAATCTTTCCTTCAAGTGATTGGAGATGATACATGTGTTGGCCAAGCTTCTCGTGGATAGTATAAGGAGTAATACTCCATTATGATGCTTTATGTATAATACCCCATGCACCAGCTAGTATGATAAAGATTTCAGTCATAGTGCCTTCTTCTGCTGCATAGAAAAATGTGAGGGCACAATGCCATGGTCAAGGCACTGGCGCACCTCTGCATATCAAGAGTTTCTATGTGAAGTGGGAAAGGCTCGCTCAACATTATACATTTATATTTCCTGCTCCCAGCCTGTGAGCTCTTCTTATTCTTCTTGTGCATTAATTGCTTTTGCTACTATTTTGCAAAGAATGTGACCCTTGATGGTATGAATTGGTTTGATGTCAAGATCATACTCTTGTAGTCCTGTCATCCATTTGACCCTTCTCTCACTCAACTCTTGCTAAACGAGCAATGATCTAACTGTTGGGTGTGGCACAAAGATAATGCAGTGGTTTTTTAACAAGTAGGGTCTGAAATGCTTCACCGCCCTGTAAACTACATATGCTTTTTTTTCCATGGCAGGATAGTTGAGTTCCGATCCTTATAGGCTCGAAATCACGAAGGAGATGGGTCACTCATTGTTCAACTCGTCCTTTTGAGTAAGCACTTAAACGAGATAAGTGTTGGACACAAAAGTGTAGAGCAAGAAATATTTGCTAAAGTTTGGGTTGTATAGCACTAGTTCCTCTGCTATTGCTTGCTTTATACGAGCAAATGCATCCTTTTTCCTCTTTTCCTAACTGTAGATTTCATCCTTCTTGGTCATCTCTTGTATGGGTTTAACAATTTGAGCATAATCAAAGATGAACGTTTCGAGGAAGTTGACCTTCCCAAAGAAAGACTGCATGGATTTCTTCTCCATGGGATAAGGAATCTGCGTGATGGTCTGAACTTTGTCCAGATCTATCTTGATCCCACTTTTGGAAATGATATGTCCCAACAGGTTACCCTTCTGACACTGCTAATATTCTCTTCTTGGGATTCAAGGATAACCTATATTTTTGACATCGCTCAAAAATCTTCTTGAGATGGCACAGGTGGTTTGACCGGTGTCTTCAGAAGATGGTTACATCATCGAGGTAGATCACTATGCTCTGTCCGATAAGCCCCCAAAAGGTGATTTCCATTGCACACTGAAATTTTGTACCTAGGTTAACTAACCCAAATGGCATTCTGTGAAATTTGAATGTACCCCACTTGGTACAGAAGGTAGTTTTGAGTCTATCAGGATTTGCTACAAGAACTTGGTTGTATCCTGAAAATCCATCAAGCAAAGAAAAATTATCTCCTCCAGATACTATCTGCAATATCTGCTCCATGGATGACACTGGGTAGTTTTCCTTGTCAAAGGCACGATTGAGATTACAAAAATCTATGCATAGGAGGGTCTCCTCGGACTTATTCTTGACAGAGACTAAGTTGGACACCCATGTTGAATGTCGGGGATGATCTGAGCATCCAACAACTTGGTCAGTTGTTTTTGTATGAGGGGCTCAAGTGATGGATGAACTTTCCTCAGCTTCTCCTGAAAAGGCTTGGCCCCTTCCTTGATCAGTATGTCGTGTTGGATTATTCATGTGTCATATGTTTTAAGATCATCGTACGTCCATGCAAATACATCACGATACTATTCGAAAAGGTGGATAAAGGCTTTCCGCTCTTGTGGTGTACAACATGTATTGAGCGAGATTCACAAACTTCAGATCCTTTCTTGTTCCCAGATTGATCTGTTCATGTGATAACGTAGAGCTATGGGTTTTGGCATTCACAAGCCCTTGAAAATGGTTCTGCAAGTCATACAACTTTTCAAGTAATACCACACCCTTGGGGAAGGGGTTTCCTTTCCTTGTATCAGCTGTGTCTTGTAGAGACTGTTCATGCTTGTCCTCGTCTATTGCTGCGTCCTTGAAGATGTCAGTGTTAGCCATGAAATGCGGTATCTGTTGATAATCATCAAAAACATAAAAAATGCATAAATTAGTGTTGTTATCCGGGACAGATGGTTTATACAAAATCTCAACAAAAAATCTATCCCTTAACGATGACATCCTAGCAACTACGTTTTCTAATGCATCCACAACTACATTACACATTCTTGGCACTAAAATTATGTTGAAATATTGGAAATTAGAGATGATTTGATATACCTATCGCTGATAACTCTTAAGATGTGGTGACACAATGTATAGAATTATGTACCTGAAACACCACAATTTCAGAGTCACCTACCACTTTCAGAACAACAGCCTTGAGGTCAATGGATTTATGTAGGCCCAAAATGAATGCTTCATAATCTATGGTGTTGTTCGCGCACTCAAACTAGAGAGTAGTGTTTCCTTTGAGGTATATTAGAACACAATAGTCTCGAGAGCCCTCCTGTGTTTTGGATCTGTCAAAGTACATGGTCCACATATCATCTGTAAAGGGACCGCTTATCTTGCTAGTACTATTATTGCTACTACCACTACTAGTGTAGAAGTTTAATTTTCTCCAGTTGGGCAGGGAAGGAGACCCAATTGTGTGTATGGTGGGGAAGCGGATGACTCTACAAGATAGCACCCCAACTATGTCTCTAGAAAGAAATTGCCAAACATAAGCTCTTCGAAAGCCAATGGCTCATTTTATATTCAAGGGAGTCATTTGTGATTCATATATCTCTCTGATAATACTCGAATGTGGTTGTCTCTTCCCTTATACGAAAGCCATAAGTGTGACCAGTTAGTAGAAAAGTATCCTTGTGGCATTCTTGACCAGTGTTTGTTAAGCAATACCCCATATGCTTCCAAGATGTCCACAACTACAATATTGATGCATTGATGAACTCACTCATTAGATGTTAACCGAATGATCACATCCTCGAGTTCATTAATGCTAACACACATGTTCTATGTAGTTAGATGATATGTGCACTTTTCTTACTCCATTGGGCATTAATATTCTTAGCAATGGAGAGTGGAATGACATTGACCGATGCACTAGAATCAACTAAGAAATTATGAACATTGAAGTTGAAGATATCAAATGATAACAAGAATGGTGGGCGGAGTGAGTTTTCCTCCTCCATGAGGAGCATGTTGAGCGCAGATGCGAGAGTGTCAGAAGACTTATTAGATCCCTTGTTTGAAGAGTTGGCTTGACTAGTAGAGGTTCCCCAAGTGCTCGCACAAGAACGTCCCACTGACTCGTGATTTTTATAAGTTCATACAGAGAGATGTTTGCACATGTATTCTTCATGTTTTCTACAATGTTATAGTCTTAAGTGGGAAGACTCACCGAGGTATCCAGGAGTGGAACTAAATGCATGTTTTACGATGGGTTGGTTTTCTCTTTGCTGCTTGTAGAAACACTTTTCGTTGAAGTTGTCTTCCCAGACTTGCTCTGAGCATGCTGTGTTGATTTGACTGATGGACCTACTATCCTTAACATAACTTGTCTTATTTTATCCCACGATATCTCAAACATAGTGGGGCCCCCTTGAATTCTCAAGTTGTATCGGTTATTTTCCTTCAGGTACAAACCGTCACTTAAAGGCTCCTTCTCGGTGGTGGTCTTCTGGGCTGTGAGAGCTTACTGATACATGTTTACTACATGCCCAATGATTAAAGCTTCATCAAGTGTAGCAACTTCTTCTTCTTCATTATTAGACTCAGACTACTCATTAACCGTGAGGTTGTTGGAAAACTACGTAGCCATGTTGCTCATTCCATAGTTCCATTCTGGGCACGTTCTTTCTGAATGATGTTCACGGTGAAATGCACAGTATGAATCTGTCACGAGCTTGTCAAGGTTCAAAACCTGGTTGGATCTCTGCACATATTTTTCTAGTTGGCTGCTGCTATTGCTTGAAGCTACATTCTTCTTCAACGCATACCTAGAAGGCCTGCTTCTCATGAGGGTCTTGTTTGTCCTATGCTTAAGTTCTGCCACTTCAATAATCAGGGACTTGATGAGGTGAGTAAGGTTCTTAATATCACTTGCTTCCTTTTCCTTAACCTTTCTCACAGAGATTTGGTACCTCTTACCGATGTTTTTGGAGTCCTTAGCGGATTCGTCATTTACAATTAATGCTATAGTGCACAGGTCTTTCTCCACGACAATAGCCTCTTCATAATTTTATATTGGTGATTGTTTTGTAGCTCAATTGACGAACTGTGAAATACTAGTTGGTAGTGCAGAAGTGCAGTTGTTGACAGAGATGGAGTCGTGAGGTTTTGTGTCATTTGAGAACTTGTTCAGAATATGGTTGAACCTTTGATTCAAATATTTGACCTTTTCTTTCTGTTCCATCTTGAGATTACACAACTCCTTCAGTAACATGGCAGGGGTCTTGTCTTCGAATTTTTTTCAAGAATGATCCTTTTGAACACCCCCCAATTTTGGATGGAATTTGGAGGAAGGATGTGGTACCATATAGTTGTTCTGCCATGCAAGGTACATGGAAACAGTCTACATGCAACGTCATCATAACGTACCTCGAGTGTCTCTAGATGTAGGTAGAACATGTCTAAGTGATTTTATTCATTCACTGGCTTTTGAGGGTCATATTTCATTAAGAGCTTATCCACATGGTTGGACATATTGTGCATGACACTCAGAAGAGCCAATGGGACCTGAATCATCCAATCCAGAAGTTGGTTTGCCATGTTGTCTTCTTTGCTGTCCTCCTCTTCCTCTTCTGAATTTAATGATTCCTCTTTTGAATCTGTTGTCTCTTCTTCTGAATCTCCACCTCTTTCGTTTCCTTCCCCTCCACCTCCTCCGTCAGACCCTAAAATTGAGAGTAAGAGGTTGTCCTCTTATTTCTTTCGAAAAATCTGGGGTTCTTCTTATTTCTCCACAACTCCTGCTAGCTCCTCAAAGGTCGCAAGGATCGCTTCTTTGACAAATGTGACTACTACTCCTGTGGGTGTAGTCTTGTGCTTCTTTTGAGAGTATGGAAGGGTGTATACTCCGGAATTAGTCTAACAACCTTTGTAAATTCGCGGGTGATGGGACGAACAACCCAGATTTGATGGTACGAGATTTACATTTGGGTCTCAGAGGTGAGAAATTACCAACTTGATAATTGTGAGTAAGGGAGAGGGAGTGGATGTTACTACCTTGATGAGAAAAGGGATGAGTGGGGTTAGTGGGAAAATCAACCATAAACTAGTGGTGACCCTCCTTCTAGCGCCAGAAATGTTGATGGTGTTGGATTTGTCAACATTCATGGGATCTCCTTGGCATGAAGTCCCAATTGGACCTCACACCATTTGGTGTAGGAGTCCCATCTGGTATGATGGACTAGTTACAATTTACTTATAGATTTGCCTTGGATCTTCCTGTTCAACACATGAGAGTGTTACACTGGTATCTTCAAAAAGAAAGGTGAGTGTTCTTGGTGAGCGTGTAACGTAACTGCATCTAGGTTCTCTTACTACAAAAGGGAAAGGTAAAGTGAGCCTCTAAGTGAGAGGTAATAGTACCACCCAAGAAGAGACACACTAGAACCAGAAAGGTCTATCTGGCATCTAGCGGAATAGTCCATAGCGGATGCAGCTGTCATTAAAACTGAAGTACAAGGGAAGACCCATGCACCATCCAACATAGTATTCCACAACGAATGTCACGGTCGTTATAACCAGTAAGCGAGGAAGATATATCTAGAATCCTATGGAGTAGTCCACAAGGATGAGACAATAGTGATAACCAATACATCACATTCCCAATAAGTTAAGTACTAAAACAAGTGAAATAGTTCAACTATCTTAGTACATGTGAAACAAGCAAGAATTACAAATTTCGAAAGAATAGTCTTACAAACATCCACAAGACATGCATGAAAACGTTCTGGCTTGAACAAGCTTTTGTATTAAGAAAAAGTTCCAAGACACATATTTACATCATGCATCACTAGCCCCAGTAGTGGGACATTGGAGCCACTCCTCGCTCTTGAAAGAACTGATTGAAAACTCTCCATGCTTTGTGGGAGGAGCCAAGGTAGTGAAAAGTCCTTGCTCATACAATGAGGGGGTTATATATAACGAAGGGTGATGTTAGACGCTTGTGACTCTTGGAATTCCCTCATGACTGTTCAACTTCCTATGAATTTTCAACTGACATGACTCTTCATATTCATGTGTGCCCATTGGACTTTCACTTTACATTACATTTGATTCACAACAAATATGGTCCATAATAGTGATGTGGCCTTCGACAACTCATGACACTACTTGACATGACACTGCCTACATGGACTGGCTTGTTGTGGTGGGAATGGCTTGATGTGTTCTTGGATGTGCTTTCTTTCTCCTCTGGATGGCTTGATGATGTAGGGTCTTCGATGATCTTTGGTCTTGAAAGGTGGTTGCATGCATGTGTTCCCTTTTCTTGTTCTTGATGAGATTCTCTTGTCTATCCAACTGTAAGTGTGTCTTCTAACATGTTCGCTCCTTCATCTCCTTCATTGTCTTGCCATGATATAAAAATGTCTTGTTCCCTCAGTTCACTCATGACATCATATCTAAAACCCCCTAATCTAAGATGATGCATTGTTATCCATGGATTGGGCTTGGGACAAATGACAAGCTGGAAAAGAGGGCCCAATAACTACGCATTGCATAGTTCTAGGTGACAGGGAGGGAGACTAGTCATTGAGATTGCGTAGAGTGTAGCTCTGTCTTGGCTGAGGAACTCTTGAGCATAATCTTCACTACTGGGAAGAAATTCACAAAGGCCACTAGGGGGCAGGGTTGCGCAGTTGAGATCATCAGTGGCACCTCCAGGGTGGGAACCTGGGAGGCAGGTCTACACAGTTTTATGAGGAAAGGCAAGATTCGGTAGCAAAGGAAACAAATAGGAATGATCTACACAATTTTTTGGGATCAATGAGTCCCAACTGAGGGAGGAAACTAGGGGACACTTTTGCATAGTTATGGGAGGCAAGGTAGGCTTGGGTATTTTTGCACTGTAGGGTTCTAGCAGGAAGGGAGGAGGCTTGATGACTGATCTTGCAAAATGAACAGTTTAGGTTAGGCTTGAGGCAACTTCTGTGCAATTCTGGGGAGGAAGGCACATTTCTCAGGTCTGGATTTGCACAGTGAAACTACCCTAGGGGTAGTGACTATGCACTGCGCAGTTCCACACAACAGAGCAACATCACTGAGGGTTGAGACTATGTAGTGTGCAACTTAGTCGGGGTCTGACAAAAGAAAGTTGTTCGGTCGGAAGGATTTTCAGGAAAGCGACTAAGTGTTCGAGGCAGGTGAATTAGTGAGGAACTTGACATTGTGATCACATAGTTGGCATACTTCAATGACACAATGACATAGACCACCAAAACAACAAGATAAAGAATTACCCTTTGTGAGACTGTCTAGACCCAAAAGCGACAAGTGTGATACTTGAGATAAACCTTAGGACGAACGTGATGACCCTTGTGCGAAAATGCTTAATAATTTGTGTATGAGTGCGACTGATGTTTACATAGCTAGGTCAACTGAAAAACACAAAGAAAAACCTTTGAAATCACTAGAAAAGGATTGCAAGTCTGATAAAGTAATCAAACATGCTAAAAGACGACAATTGATTAAGCAAGTAGAAGGGGTGGAAGGACTCTGGAGGAGCTCATGGAATGAGCTTGAGTGTATGCAACCAATAAGGAAAAACCAAGGAAGGCTCTGAAATTTTAGTGCATGCCAAAATTTTGGAGGGTGTTTCAGCCGCTACAACACATTCATACAAAACTTGATAAAGTAATTGACCTAACTAAGCCTTACCATGGAAATCATTCCTTAAAACATATTGAAAACATGTAATTTATAGGTCATGAATGCATATCTGAACACATAAGTCTGAAAATTATCTGAGATTCACCAAGAAGGTCTAATGCCCTCTCATAATAGCTTAAATAACATTTGTTAGCTCATGCATTCATTAACCATTCATTAACTAATAAAAAGATATCAAGATCTATAACTAGAACTTGTTATGGAACCATGCTTATAACCAACATATAACCATAATAATAACCATGATAGAACTATGATCAAAGCCACATAACAACAAGTACAAGTACTCATAGAATACAACTACAAAACAAATCTTATTAACATATGCAAAATCCAACCAAGTTAGGGACTTCCACGTACCACTCGACCATAGATTGAGTTGAACCAAATTTTTCTTTCAACCAATCACCCCCATGCCATATTCCAAGCATGAATGTGGTTATCAAGACATAAAAAACTAGGGCTTCCCAGATATTAAACCACCTCCACCCTCATGCTCCCGTGATCTCACCAAAACCAGTCAAGGGATCACGTAAGAAAACCAAAATGTAAACAACCAGGGCTTCCCAGAGATTAAACCACCTCTACCTTAGGATACCACGATCCCACCAAAATTGGTCAAGAGTTCACTAATACCAAAACAAGCTTGGATGCCTCAAAATTTATTCACCAATACCTTGAGGAAGTTTCCTATGTTCACCCACCTGTTGAGGGATTCCCAAAGATTAAACCACCTCCTCCCCAACTCTTGGGAAGTTTCCAGAGACTGTCTCACCTAGTTTTAAAATCATCTGGAAATCTAAAGCTCAGCCAAATAGAAGAACCCCATTAGACCATGGCTATCCATAAATGGGAAGGCAAGGTTGAAACTACTTTCACACCTGGAAAAACCCATGCCAATGACAAGAGAACCAAATACACACATGCATGTACCATGCATTAACAAACCTGCTAGGAAATCACACATGAAACCTGTTACCTGCAAGTATTCCTACTGAAGCTGCTTGATCCAAATTTTCATTCCTTTTCATTTTCTTTCCTTTCCCTTCCTTTGCTTCCCTTTTCTTGCTTTCTTGTTTTCTCCTCTTGGTGCTCTTCTCCCTTTGAAACCAATTCCAAAGCCAAACTGAAAAAATGTTGTGAATTGATCCTCAAAAGCCATTTTATCATTCATGCCTCTATTTTCTTCATTTTCGTCTATTTTCCTTTCAATTTACTTCTCATGCAATTTGTGACCATTCATCTCCCTTTTCTCTTACTTTTTTTTCATAAATAAATGCTAATTAATGCCTCTTTTCCTTTGCCAATGCCTTTATCGATTTCCTTAACCATAATAAATTGAAATGAACACATACTAGGATGTTTTGCCCAACATTCATCTTGGAATACATGTCCTATGACCTTGGTCTTATTTTTCCTTTATTAACTTTATTACATGAACTTTAAATCCGGGCTTGTTACACAACTCCTGCACCAAGGTAAGTGGCTCACAGGGGACCCAGTTCAACCGAAGTTTCCTCACCTCATGGAAGTACTCAACCCAATGGGGACCATTTCTTCCTGGGGGGCGATTGATCCAGGTGGATATTGGTGGCCACTCACCTATTCTTCTTGGATCCCCAACATTTTTTTCAATTAGTTTACTATTTTTAAGCATAATTTCTTATTTTGGCAGCTTTCTCTTTTTAGTAGTTTTTAGGTCCTAAACTTCCAGAGCCATTTTGAGATCCTAAATAATGTTTTTTGGGGAAAATTTTCATATGAAAGTTATTGTCATCGAATATAACTTTCTAATTAGCTATCATGCACACCAAACAAGGATCATATGCCAAAGTTACGACCCTAGAAAGTGTCATTCCATCTAACCCCATCGGGGCCCATATCATTTGGTGCTTGATCTCATAGGATTAGGTTTTTGCATTTTTCAGGTTTATTATTGTTTCTTCATGATAAAAAGGTCTCCGAGCCTCATTGTAACATAGTATAAAAGGCATGTAGCTGTTACATCTCTTCTTAGAGATAAGATGCCATCACCCATGCTAGTTTATTTTCATTCTGCATGTAAATAATTTTCAGCATTTGCTATTTATTAAATGAACTTCCATTTCGATGTATCTGTTTTTGCTGTTTAAATATGTATATCATTTCTTTTGTTCACAAATATGGATCAATGGTAACATACTGGTTTGATATTTCTCTGTTTTTCTGTGCATGTCCCCAACGAGGTCAAGGTATAAGGAGTTGGGGCTTGAACTAGTTGAGCCCTTGCAAGACCAACCTCGCTAACCTCGACAACCTCCCATGGTGGAAGAAAATAAAGATAAGGGAGCAGGAGATACTTTCAAATTGTTTCTCGAAGAATCCCTCAAGAAAAAAAATAATGAGATGATGGATAATCTTTCCCAAATCCTTCAACAGATACCAGTGGGTGAAGCATCTTCATCCAACAATCCCTTCAGAGATGTCACCCCATTTAAGGTACAATTTAACTTCAAAATTCTTATATTTCAAGGCTAGGTAGACACAAATTCTTTAGATAAATGGTTAAATCTGATGGAAGGATATTTTTTGATCCATAATTTTACTGATAAAGAAAATATTACTTTTTCACTTCTTAAGGCTACCCCCATGTAAAGGACTGGTGGGAAACTTATTGTGAGCTAAGGGACGAGGATGAATACTTACTATTTTTTGCCATACCCTCTTATGATTCTTTCCGAGATGTCACCAGGGAAAAAATTACCCTGTTGGGAGCTATGAAGACAAGTACATAAAATGAACCACACTACGACAAGAAAGGGACCAAGAAGTGTCAGATTTCATGAATATCTTTCATTCACTATGCACAAAGATGGGTATCAAGGACTTTGAGTGACATCTAGTGCTCAAGTATTGTGGTTATTTGCACAAATACATCAAGGTAGAAATAGAGTTCTTGGACTTATCCTCACTTGGCACAATGTATTGATATGTTTTCAAGATCAAGCAGAAGTTTAAACAGAAGAAGTGAGACTTTGGATCTGTGAATCCAAAGCATGGAAAAGGAACCTCCAAACCAAAGAAAAAAGTACATATCTAAGGTGGAATGACCCAGGACAACCCATCGAAACCACAATCAAAGAATAACAATGTGAAGATGAAGAAAGACACATGGATGTGGTGTGAGTTCCACAAGAGCCTGGCTCACAACACAAATGAATGTCACGCAAATAAGTCACTTGTGGGCGAGCTAAAAGTTTAAGAGTTAGATGCATGTTCTGACTCTTAGCCAAAATCTGACAAGGGGAAACAAATCTTGACCAACTCAAGGGGGTTAAGTACTTCAACAATATTGGTTTGAATTCTAACTATCACCAAGTTCCAATATAGCCCATAGATGTATGGAAGACCACTTTCAAGTCTAAGGAGGGTCTCTTTGAGTGGTTGGTCATGCCTTTTAGGTTGAAAATTTCCCCTACATATTTTTTGAGGCTGATGCATGACACCTTGTGGCCTTTCACCAAGTTTTTCATGGTTGTATATCCTCTTCTTCAGCAAGAGATGGGAAAAGAACTTGCAATATATTCAGTAGGTACTTCAAACCCTGTGGAAGCACAATGTATGTGCTAACCTAGGGAAATTATCTTTTGGCATGGATCAGGTCCAATATCTAGGCTACATAATTGATTAGTAAGGCGTTCATGTGGATCCAACTAAGATCCAAATCATTCAGGATTGGTCATCCTTGATGAATTTAACAGAGATTCATAACTTCTTGGGCCTTGCCAATTTATATCGAAGATTCATGTTGGGGTTCTATCATATTAACTAACCCTTGAGTCAAGTTACCAAGGGCAGAGTGAAAGGAAGCTTTATTTGGTTCGAAACACAATAGAAGGCATTCAATGAATTGGAAAACCATCTTTTATCTGCACCAATTCTCACCTTTATAGAATTGCAACAAATATAAGAGATTTATATAGATGCCTTCAATTATGTTATTGGTGCAGTACTCACTCAACAAGGGCATCCAATGGCATACCATAGTGATATGCTCTCTGAAATTGTTTTAAGGTACCCCACCTATGATAAGGAAATTCATTCCATTATGCAGGCTTGCTGACAATGTAAACATTATATTATGGGGAAGGAGATGATTATCCACACAGATTAACATCCCCTTCAATTTATGAAGACACAGGGGAAGTTTCAGGATGATGGCCATAAAAAATGGTCCACATGCATGAAAAATTTCCATTTGAACATTGAATATAAGAAGGGTAACACCGATCACATCGAAGATTGCCTCAATCAAGCCTAGATTGTGGTACTAAGCACAAATATCAACTCTTGTGTGCAAAATACCTCTGAATGGCCAAAACTATATGAAAATGACTCAGAATTCACTGCCACCTACAAGATATTGTTGGTTCGAAAGCCAGTTCTATAATTCCACCTTCAGGACAAATTATTGTGCCATCTAGGACATATTTGTGTTAATTCATGCGAACTTGCCAAGCTGATTTTGGAGGCGCATTACATTCATGTTGTAGGACACTTTGGTGTGGAAAATAAAGTGGCTATACTGCAGAAGTATTTTCATTGGCCAATGCTTTGAAACAATGTTAGAAAATATATCAAATCCCGTGCTACCTATGCCATGACAAAATAAACATTAAGAAGCAAGGCCTGTACACTCCTATGCCTACTCCTAGTTTGCCTTGGGAATCCATCTCCATGGACTATATGTCTAGCCTTCCTTCTACCAAGCATGATAATGACTGTGTATTTGTCATCATTGACAAATTTTCTAATATGACCTATTTGCAAGAAGAGTACCACAACAAAATCCACTGCTAAGGTCTTCTTCGAATGAGTGTGTGTACATTTTGGTATCTTTCATACGAAGTTCCTAAGCACATTTTGGTTGAACCTTTGGTCATCCTTGGAAACCAATCTCACCAAGTTGATTGCATTCCACCCCCATACTTATGGTCAAATAGAGGTTGTGAACAGAATGATAGTGCACACACTACACACATACAACTCTAATCATCCACGCATATGGGATGAGAGTCTCTCCTATGTGAAAGATAACTACAACAAAGATCTTCATAGCTTAACTGGCCACAACCCCTTTCAGGTGGGTTTTGGATTTCAACCATTGTGTCCCATTGATATTGAATTTCCTTTTGCATCTACACAAAAAAATATGCTTGAATCTGAAGTTGATAAGGCATTAGAAGCAAGTACC
>APFE030054261.1:53065-70485 GCA_000404065.3 Pinus taeda
TACTTACATCAAGTTTATTAAGCACATTAAACACATCCACCAAATGGTTCATGATATATTGGATAAAACCTATATCAATTACAAACAATGTCTTGATCAAAATTATAATATACCTCATAAATTTCAAGTGGGAGACAAGGCTTGGTTGCATTTATAGAAGGAACACCTTACCGTAGCCCATCAAAAGCTTCAACCACTCTGATACGAGCCTTACACCATCACCACGTCTATTGGTGGCAATAATTTCAAGATAAGTATCCCCCCACTCCTTGGCCTACATCCAATATTCAATATGGACCGCTTTCAACCATACTTTCCACCATTGACACATCAGCCATTCCCGATCAACTGGCACTAATAGAACTCAACCAAGACTGCATTGAACATGCCACAACTGATCGAATCATGGACACACAAATTAAGAACACTCACCAACAGAGGATCCAACTATATTAGGATGTCAAGGATGGATAAATCCTGCACTAAGGAAAGTGGCTCACTAGGGAACACGTTCAAGAAAAGTTTTCTCACTTCATGGAGGCACTCAACGCAATGCGGACCATTGCTCCTAAGGGGAGAGGACTAATCTGGGTGGATATTCGTGCCCACCCGCTGTTAGGTCCCTATAATACTAGTGTAGTCCCCATATTGTTATTATTGTGCCCCATGTAGCCCACATATTGTTATTGTTGTGCCCCATTTAGCCCCCATATTGTGATTTTTGTGCTCCATAGAAGCCCACTATTGTGATTGTTGTGCCCTTACTTTATTATAGTTGTGTAGGCCCTGATTATATTCTAACCCTTTAGACTCCTATATATATACGAAGGAGGTATTGTCAATTGTATCATCCAAGAATTGTTCATTTTATGTGATGTAAAAGGAAGTTTCCCCCTCGAAGAGGCTTATTTTCATGTTTTGATCTATCTTTTTTTTTTTTTTTTGTGATCTGGTTACATAACATTTGGAATCAAAGCTTTGGATCCTAGGGTTCCGTTCCTTCAAACAGGTCATGTTGGAATTTTCACTATAAAATTTTTTCTGTGATGCTTTAGGAGCTAAAATTTTGATCACCTATAGATGAAATATTAATGGAAATATTGTAAAAAATTCAAATAATTTTTAACTATATTATTGGAGATAGGGTTCAGGGAAGTTGGGGTTTTTATATGCTCCATAATTCTGTCTCAAACAAGTTTGTTGGGGAAAATAATCATAAATTTTTTTTTTCGGGCACCCCAATTAATTTTTTTAAAAAGTGGTTAAAATTACACAGACTTTAGTTTCTTGGGTACCTTTTTTAAGGGTCAAATGTTGAAATAATGAGACGTGGCATTCTGTACAAGTTTGCTCTACTGACCTAGTCCATAAGCAGGTCACCTTGGGAGATTTGGCTTCACTTTGTCTTGAAGAAACCAATCTTAGTCTAATTAGTGGGGTTGGAAAGAGGACACAAAGGGACACCATAGGACAAAATTTCAGACCTTGGGAGGAAAAAATAATAGAGAAACAATACTTTTAAGATCAACCTATCAATAAGCTCAAAATTAAGCTCTAGAGGGTGTGTATTTTTAAATTTGCATGACTTTTGTTTGAAAAATCAGTTTGAAGTGATTCAAAGGGCATAGTGAAGCATATATATCATTAATTGGTCCAAAATTCCTCCAAAAAAAAAATGTTACACCCATTAAGCCCTGATAAATATCTACTATGATGTATGAAGAAGAAGAAATGCAACATGATATATAAAAATTACGGGACTAAGTGCAACAATTTTCACTCTCACATAGAGCAACTAAAGATGAATTGGAAGCAATGAATGTTAATATGGATGGTTTAGAGGCAAAAATAAAAGTAGACATGGAAGGTTTGAAGGAATTTTTGACAAAGTTACTACAGGAAATGCTTCCTAATCGTGATAAGGTAGTCCATGAAAATCATGTTGAGAAAAAAAAGGGATGTGAATCATAATTTTAAAGACTCTAATTTTGGGTTGAAGACCCACCACATTCCAAAGATTGATATGAGAAAGTTTGATGACAAGGATCCAATAACATGGATGCTATAGATGGAGCAATTCTTTGATCTACATGATGTGCCATGTTAACACTCCAGGAAACTCTCCTAGGTTGTAAATCGGAGATGCTTGGTAAAATGTAATCTTCAATATTGTTCTCTGAACTATTGGAATAAATGATGGTTTGGATCAAGTTAGATAACCATTTCAGCTCTATTCTCACTCAATACATGCATGAACACCCCCAATAAAACAAGGCTTTAGACCACAAATGCTCAATAGTTTGTAGATTTAATGGATAGATGGAGAATACTGATAGTACCAGCAGATTGCATACATGAACATATATGAATGGTTAGCTACAGACAGCAAATGAGCTTACTGACTATACTAACAGATGCATATATAATAACACATATAAATGGCTAGCTACAGGCAACAAAGAATCTTGCAAATCTAATATATCAAAGCAGAGATAAGATGACAATTATCTGGCCTTAAACACAAAGAAAACCTAAACAAATTGTTCAAGTGCAAGCATAAAACATAAGAGAAATGGACATTGAACATATAACAACAAAAGAAGCTCGTATTAGTAAATAATGCAGATGAGAAGCTTGAAGGAACAGAGGAGGAATAATCTCCAAAAGTTAAACCCTTGTTACATCTAGTTTTCTGCCTTTTATAGGCCCTTTTCAAAGCTCCTGAGCTCTCTAGAAGGCTCAGAGTCTTAACATTCTCAGATCTATCCCTTAACCATTTGATTCCCTCAATAGGCAGGCATGGCTCAGAGATTTTTCTCTTTCTGACTGAGGAATAATCATATTCATATATTTTGGGTGCGCTGGCAAGGAGCTCTCTCTTGATAGAGATGCCCATAATCTCTTTTGTTGATTTTGGCTGTGTCACATTGTGCTAATCCATGATGTATCTGATTTGAGATGTGTTGTGTTGTAGATTCCCATGATATTTCTATTTTGGGTTATTGGGCATGCTTTGTTGCACTGTGGATGCCTCTTGGCCTCAGTTTCTCTTCAATCTGTTTAATAATGAGTGTTTTCTGTTTTACGCAGAATCCACTGTAATGCTGTAAAATCCCGCCAATGTTTGTTCCTTTCAGACTTTAAAAGTCATCAAAAATGATTTAGTTACCCATCGGGCCACCCTTCTGGTTGTTGTCGCCTATCGCAAATGGCTCGTCCCTTTGTTCCCTTCTTATTTTTGTAATATGGAGAAAGCCTTAAAAACATGAAAAATCGGCCTTTGTGGACCTGAAAACATATATATATTTCACCTTTAAAACACATTGGGTCCGGACTTCATTTCTATCGGCACTGCCAAGGTTCCTGTGTATTTCGTTACATAGCAAAATACATGAAAAATACATTAAATGGCCTTCCACGGATTTGAAATTATATCCATTTATCGCATATAATTACATCGGGTCTGGCCCATCAGGTTGCACATATGCCCGGGACTAGGCCTCGTCTCTAGGTTGTCGCCGATAGTGATATTGCGATGTGATAAATCGCAATCGCGAGTCGCTCGATCCTTGGTCCTTTATACCACAAAACATGTGCCCACCGATCCAATCATCGGCGATTGCTGATCGACAGTGTCATGCGCCCGCCTTTTGACTGTCCCCTCTGTCCTATCAATATGCAATTTGTTGCTTAGATTTAGGCCGTTGATCAGCTAGATCTAATGATTGATGTGCGATGCCCAGTTTAAGCCTGCGGTAATGGTTTTTCCATGGTTTTAGAGTGTTTTGAGCCTCCGGATAGTGTATTTCTGCCCTTCCAAGGGCTTTCCTCTCGTGACCATTTTGACTTTGAACAATCCTTGAGAGGATTTTGAAGACTTTTGGGGCATATTTGGATCCTTTTTTGGACCATATTCCCACAAGGCTAACACTGGCTCCCTCTGGGGATGAAAGCCTCCCTGTGAGGTTTCAAGAACTGTAGATCAATGCCTTTCCTGTAAAAACAAAAATTAAATCTTCCTTCTAGTGTTCCATTGGGCATGGAGTATATTTTGTAATGAAATAAAAACTTGAAAAAACATATTTACAATAACAAGGCCTTAAAGCCTTAAACAAAATAAAGTTTCAAAAGTTTCCCATTTACTGGGTTGCCAAAAGTATCTTTTCCTTTTAGACTATGCAGAATGAATGTATTGTTCTACTGAGCTTGAGCGATGACAAAAGGACCTTTTCATAAGGAGTCAAACTTTCCATGATTTCCTCTCTTTTCCTTAAATTCATCCCATTTAAGAACCCAATCAACAACTTGGAAATTGTCCACTTTTGCTTTCCTGTCAAAGGTTTCTTTGATTTTCTTCTGATGAGCCTTTGACTTCTCAATCAACTGCTCTTTGATCTGTTGTAGTTCAACTAGGTTATTCATTCTTCTTACCATGTCATTTTCTTCATATTGTTCTTCTTTCAAGAACTTAGCCACAGGGAGAATCAGCTGGATGGGGAAAACAACATCAGGGCCATAAACCAGTTTAAATGGAGAATTCCCTATGGATTTTTTAATGGTAACTTGGTTAGCCCTTAGAGCAAACTTTAGCTTGGAATCTTAACTCTTTTTGTTTTCCTCTAACAACTTTTTGATTACCCTCACCAGGATTTTGTTAGATGATTCTACCAGGTCATTGTCTTGAGGATAATATGAGGTAGAATGCACCACTTGAATTCCCATGGATACAGTCATGTCCATCAATTCTTTTGCCTTGAACACTGTTGCATTATCAGTGACTAGTTTGGTTGGGCAACCAAATCTAGTGAAAATATTATCATTCAAGAACTTTATGACAACTTGATGATTGGCATTCTTAGTGGGTATAAACTCAATCCACTTGGTAAAATAATTAGTGGCTACTAAGATCCATTTGTGTTGGCCACTAGAATGTGGGTTGATCTCACCTATAAAGTCCAAGCCCCACTGCTGGAAGGGACCATTGACATGTATTGGGTTTAAGGGCAGAGATTTTAGCTACTATCTTCCTGCAAACCTCTAACATTTGTCACAAGCTTTTACAAAAGAAAACACATCAGAGAACAAAGTAGGCTAATAATATCTAGTCCTCAAGATTTTGTGAGCTGTGGTTTTCCAATAATCATGCCCTCCACAGATGCTAGAATGAAACTAGTGTATGACCTCCAGAGATTGTTCGTTATCTAGACACCTCAAGAGGATTCCTGATGAGTCTTTCCAATAAAGAAGATTTTTATTAATGTAGAATTGGGCTGATCTGAGTTTAATGGCATGAGCTTGACTTGAGCTAAGTCCTAGAGGGACTTCTAGCTTTTGCAAAAAATGAACTATGCTGTAATACCATTCACATGTGGCTATATTTTCAGCCAAAGATTGACCTTGCTTTTGCTCTTCGGTTGCTCCCTCTACTTGCTCATAATCTGAATTTAGACCCATGGAATTTATATCTAACAAGCTGCAATTTTCTTCAGCCATAAGTTTAGCCAAGTCCTGACCTTTGACAAGCTTAGTGGGCTTCAGCTCTATGTTAAACTCTATGAATTTTGCAATCCATTTACCTCTCCTCCCATCAATATCTAGATGAGTTAAGACATCCTTTACTGAGGCTGAAGGTACATATGCAACTATTATGGAATGCAGAATATAAATTCTGAATGCCTTTAAAGACTTTATGAGAGCATAAGCTTGTTTTTCGATAAGGTCATACCTTATTTCAACATCCCTTAAAGTTTTGCTGAAAAAGGCCACAGGGTGCTCTATGCCTTCATCATTTTTCTGTAATAGAACTGCCACAAGTGTATCGTAAGAGGCAAAAGAGAAGATACAAAAATCCTTAGTGTAATCTAGGCTAATTAGAGTGGGAGATTCCATGATAGCTTGCTTGATTGCTTCAAAAGAGCCTCTTGAAACATCTATCTATTTTATTTCTGCTCCTTTCTTTAGCATGGAAGTGATGTTCTTTACAAGCTCTGCAAAGTTTGGAATGAACCTCCTTACGAAGTTAATCTTACCCAAGAAGGATTGAACGTCCCCTTTTGACCTTGGGATGGACAATGTCTGAATGGCTTGAACCCTGGCTAGATCAATCTTCACACCTTCAGGACAAACAATATGTCCCGGAAGTTTGCCTTCTTCTAGAGCAAACTGTGACTTCTTTGGGTTGACTGAAATTCCAAACTGTTTGCACTTTAGGAAGAATTTCTTCAAATGCTATAAATGGTCTTTGTGGCTACTGGAGAAGACTGTTATGTCATCAAGATATATAAGGACAAACTTGTCCTTCTCTCCCACAAAGGCTATGTCCATGGCCTTCTGAAAGGTAGCCCCAACATTCACTAGTCCGAAAGGCATCTTGGAGTACATGAAAGGGCCCCAAGGAGTAGTGAAGGTAGTCTTTTCTTGATCTTCAATATGTACAACAATCTGATTGTAGCCTAAAAATCCATCTAAGAAAGACACGACTCTAGACCCTGAAACTCTTTGCAGCAAGTGTTCCATCTTGGGCATGGGATAGTTATTTTTTTTAGAGCACTTGTTTAGATTTCTGAAGTCAACACAAAGCCTGATTTCTCCATTTTTCTTTCTTACTACCACAAGGTTAGCTATCCATTTTGAATATCTTAGGGGCACTATAATTTTGGCATTAATTAGCTTCTTGATCTCTTTCTCAATCAAAGGCACTAAGAGAGGGTTGATATGTCTTAGCTTCTGCTTAAAGGGGTGGTATTCTTTTCCAATGGGATCTTATGCTGAATGATGTCTGCATCATAGGTTTTAAAATAGCTATATTCCTAGGAAAAAATGTCAGTGAATTGCCTCATAAGGGTGCAATACTCAGAATTTTGGGCAGAGGACAAATGCGTGGACAAATTTATGCTTTTTGGATGGGCTAGGCTCCCTATATTATGTTCACGAACAACAGATTCATTTTATGTTTCGGTAGGCTTATATGGCACATCGTTTTGGTCGAAAATCTTCTCTAGAGGCACCAATCCTTTTGGTATGTGATTACTAGGTAGCTTGACGATGCTTCCTCAGCCAATCTCGCTTTTTAGTTTGGGCTAGCCGTATTCTCCCATAGCTTTGTTTTCCTGATCGATGTGGATTTCAGAAAATTCCTCCACGCCTTGCAAAAATCTATTAATTTCCTCATCATCTTCAAAAACCCTCCAATATTTGACATTGTCAGGCAGAGATGGTCTATATTTTACCTAAACTTCGTATGTCAATTTAGGAGGCAATGGAGGAATAAACATGCTAGCAGAGACAACGAGGGAGTCGGCAAACTGGTTCTTCATTCTTGGAATATAAGAAATGCTAAAATCATTAAAAGAATCCTTGAGCCTCAATACCTCATCTCTGTATGCCTTCAGCCTTGGATGCTTAGCTTGGAATGTTTTATTTACCTGCTGAATAATGAGGTCTGCGTCTCCAATCACTTTCAGGCCTTTGATACCCATTTCTTTAGCAGCGCTTAAGCCCAGAATTAAAGCTTCGTATTCTGCAATGTTGTTTGTGACCTGAAAGGTTAATTTGAAAGATAAATGAATTTATTCCTATGTTGGGGACACAAGGACTACACCTACCCCTGCAGCTTCTTTAGAGCAAGCCCCATCAAAAAACATATCCCAAATCTGTGGGTTTTCTTCCCCAACGATCTAGCAAACTGGTTTCCTGAGCTGTGTGGAGGCCAACTGAGATTCTTCAATGTGAAGGATACAAGCTCCAAAATTAGTGTCGATGGCATATATGGGATGATTTTTGGGATTCTCTTCATCCCTGATTATATAAGCCAACTGCACCTTTCTGTATAATCTCTTGCTCTCACCTCCGAAAATTGGGACAGTAGCATAGGACAGATCATTTTGTAATGATCAATGTAATCTCTTGATCCAACCTCTGGAAAGTAACATGCCAAACTTGGGAGGTACATCTGCTACCACAATGTCTATCATCATGCTTTTCATAGGGAGCTGATACAAAGTGATGGCTAGGTCCTTGATTAACCCTAGACATTTCACTTTTCTAGAGTCAAAAGAAAATAGGTCATGTAAGGCTTAGTGATGTCAAGACCCAACTCATCCATGATAGCCTTGGGCATTAGATTATGGCTGGCTCTAGTGTCCAAAAGGCAGTTGTGAAGGATTTTATCATGAATAGTCAGACAAACATATAATGAAGGGGAGATGTCTTCATAGTTTTCAATCATTGGGCTGAGGATAACAACTAGCTTGTCATCTTGCAGATTTACATAGTTAGTAAAGGCTTGGATGGCTTTAGGTTCAAGGACCTCAAGGATAGATCTTTTGAAGGACTCATTCTTCACTAGTTCAATCAGAGGAATAGGTATTCTTAGCTTTTGAATTTCTGATTGAAAACTGAAAGGAGAAGGGGACTTGTCAAGGCCTCTTACCTCATGAGCTGGAGCTTTGAGGATTATGGGATCAACTGCCAGTTGTTTTTGCTTATTAGCTTGTGGTATTGTAGGGACAACAACTCTTTGAATAGGAGTTTCCTTGACATTATTTATCTTTGACCTTAAATTATATCTTTTCTGATCTATAGCTTCTAGAAGAGCTTCACCATCCCATTCTTGGCTTATCTGGTTATTGCGTAATGACTTTTCATATGCAGCCGAGGTTAAAAAGGAAGCATTGCCTTTGTCTTCTAGACAATGGAACTCATCATCTTCTTCGAATTGCTCTTCTTCCATGACTGCATTTTGAAAAGGAGCCTTCACCCTTTGGTCTTCATTTGCATTTTTGTTTCTTTGCAAATTCTGCAACTACTCATTCGTTCTTCTATATGGATTTGGATTTGGATTTCTTGGGGCAAAGGTACTAGGCATTATTCCTTTCCCCGGCTGCTCCTCAACCTTCAATTTAGAGATTTCAGAGGCTAATGACTCGATAATTTTGGTCATTTTATCTATATTAGGATCAGAGGATGATGAAGACTCACCCCTTTGTCTTGTTCTATCAACATTCCCCTTGAGTTCCTCTGCAGCCATGATGTTTGATTCCACCTCTAAGGCTACATCTTGCATGTCAGCCAAAGTAGTGCATTGCCTCTCTCTCAATAGTAGGCAGAAATCAAAATCAAAAGCACTGGCATAGGTGAGTTTAGCAGAGGTAGTAGTGGGTTTTACTTCAGCTGGAATCTTGATGTACATAAGGTTAAACCTTTTATTGAAATCAAATAGCAACTCACCATTTTCTCTCTTTAAGTTGCCAAAATTAGTGTGGTAGTAGAGGAGGTCCTTTTTATCCTCCCAATGCTTTAGGAATGCATCATCTAAAGCTTCAATATCTGCTATAGATCTGGGGGTTATTTCTCTTAACATTTTTCTAGCCTCTCCATCTTGGCTTTGGACAAAGACTCTCATCCACATATCATCTTCACTAATGTCTAGATTATCAGCATAGCTATAGAATTACTCAATATGTTCTTCAGCAGTAACACCTTCAGTCGTTGTGAACTTAGGCCTATATTTCTGATATTCTCCAGTAGGCATGGCATTCAAAGGAGTGGGGAGTATTAGAGGTCCATACCTAGCAGCTATGATTCTTTCCATTTTGGTAGGTGCTTGTGGACCTGCCATAGCTGTGGTAGCTAAAAGAGTACTGGCAGTTTGAATGATAGATGGCTGAGGAGTGACTGACAGGACTAAAGGAGTATGATGGATAGGAGGTGAGGTTTCCTTTGGGCTTAAAGCAAAAGGATAACCTAAAGAATAAGGAGCTTTATGAATCTCTGAGAGTTTTTCTTCACTGCTAATATTAGATGCTATACTCTCAACATGTATTTGTTCTATCACAAGCCTTTCTTGTAGAGATATAGGAGATTGTTTAGGTTTACTTGAACCTGATGCTCCTTTTTGCAATACCTTTCTCTCTTTGATGATTTTTTTAGGAACAGGTACTAGGTTAGTGTGTAGCTTTTGAGAATTTCTTTGAGTATGCCTCACAAACTAAGCCAGAACTATGAAGTGGAGTCACCAAGAGGTTCAACCTCTAGTAGAGTCGCCAGATAGATGATTACAACCAAAAAAGTGCCTAGACTTTGTCTATCATCAAAGCTGGATCTATGTCATTTTTTAGGGAAGCTGAGCTTCAATTTCCTCTCCCTGGCAATGATGCCAATTATGTTAACACTCCAGGAAACTTTCCTAGGTTGTAAATTGGAGATTCCTAGTAACATGTAATATTCAATATTGTTATCTGAACTATTGGAATAAATGATGGTTTGGATCAAGTTAGATAACCATTTCAGCTCTATTCTCACTCAAGACATGCATGAACACCCCCAATAACACAAAGATTTAGACCACAAATGCTCAATAGTTTGTAGATTTAATGGATAGATGGAGAATACTGACAGTACCAACAGATTGCATACATGAACATATATGCATGGTTAGCTATAGGTAGCAAATGATCTTACTGACTATACTGGAAGATGCATATATAATAACACATATAAATGGCTAGCTACAGGTAGCAAAGAAGCTCACAGATCTAATATATCAAAGCAAAGATAAGATGATTGTTATTTGGCCTTAAACACAAAGAAAACCTGAACAAATTATTCAAATGAAAGCATAGAACAAAAGAGAAATGGACATTGAACATATAACAACAAAAGAAGCTTGTATTACTAAAGAATGTAGATGAGAAGCTTGAAGGAACAAAGGAGGAATAATATCCAAGAGTTGAACCCTTCTTACATCTAGTTTTCTGCCTTTTATAGACCTTTTCAATGCTCCTAAGCTCTCTAGAAGGCTTGGAGTCTTAGCCTTGTCTGATCTATCCCTTAACTATTTGATTCCCTCAATAGGCAGGCATGGCTCAGAGGTTTTTCTCTTTCTAACCGAGGAATAGCCATATTAAGATATTTTGGGTGCACTAGCAGGGAGCTCTCTCTTGACAGAGATGCCCACAATCTCTTCTATTGATTTCCGTTGTGTTGCGCTATGCTGCTCCATGATGTATTTGATTCGGGCTGTGTGGTGTTGTAGATGCCCATGATATTTCTGTTTCGGGTTAGTTGGGCATGCTTTTTTGCGTTGTAGATGCTTGTCGGCCTCGGTTTATCTTCAAACAGTTTAATAATGAGTGTTTTCTCTTTAACATAGAAACCACTGTAATGTTGTAAACTCCTGCCAATGTTTATTCCTTTCGAACTTTAAAAGTCCTCAAAATGATTTATTTTCCCATCGGGTCACTATCACCTATTGTAGATGGCCCAGTCCCTTTGTTCCCTTCGTATTTTTGCAATATGGCGAAAACCTTAAAAAACATGAAAAGTCGACCTTTGTGGACCTGAAAACATATATATATTTCACCTCTAAAACACATCGAGTCTGGACTTCATCGCTATCGAAGATGCCAAGGTTCTTGTGTTTTTCGTTACATAGAAAAATACACGGAAAATACATTAAATTGGCCTTCCGCAAATTTGAAAATATATCCATTTATCGCATATAATTACATCGGGTCCGCCCCATCAGGTCGCACATATGCTCGGGACTAGGCCCCTAGGTTGCCGCTGATAGCGATATTGTGATGCGATAAATCGCAATCGTGAGTCGCTCATTCCCTAGTCCTTTATACCACAGAACATGTGCTTCCCTCCGACGCGACCCACTGATCCGATTATCGGCAATCGCTGATTGGAGGTGTCATGCGCCGACCTTTCGACTGTCCGCTCTGTCCTACCGATATGCAATTTTCCACTTAGATCTGGGCCGTTCATCGGCTAGATCTAACAGATACTGTGTGATGCCTTGTTTAAGCCTACAGTAATGGTTTTTCCATGGTTTTAGAGTGTTTTGAGCCTCCCGATAGTGTATTTCTGCCCTTCCAAGGGCTTTCCTCCCTCGACCATTTTGACTTTGAACGATCCTTGAGAGGATTTTGAAGACTTTTGGGGCATACTTGGATCCTTTTTTGGACCATTTTCCAACAAGGCTAACATGCCACACACACAAGATGTACACATTGCATCTTTATATTTAGAACCCAATCAGTTTGTATGGTATTGATGCCTTTGTTCTCATAAATTAATTGTCACTTGGACAATTTTATTCATAGCACATTAAGATGATACAAAGAGCAATTTGTTCTTTGGCCAATTGACAAATCTCAAACAAAAGGCTCAATGGTGGAGCACATTAAGGAATTCCAAAAATTGAATATTAAGGTACCTGATATAACAAAGGAGCATATGATTAATGTCTTCATAGGGATTTCAAAAGATAACATCCAACATGAGGTTCATCTTAGGGAACCTAATTCATTGGAAAATGAATTCAGGGTGTCAAGAAAAGTTGAAAGAAAAATGATGGAAAAAAGGAGGTCTACCACTCACAACTATGAATATGGAAGTGTTGCTTCTCCTAGCCTCCCACAACCTACAAGGTTGACACCACAAAAGCTAGAGAAAAGATAGAAAAATGGTTTTGTTACAATTGTGATAACAAATACACTAAAGGCCATAAGTGTGCTGAGAAGAAATTATTTTACATAGTTTTTGAAGATGAGGAAGAAAAGGAACAAGAAATATCAAAATAAAAAGATATACATGAGGAACCAGCCCCAAAGAAAGAAGAAATGAATCTAGCCAATTCTTGTAATGCATTAGCAGGAATTACCACTCCTCAAACTATTAACATATAAGGATATATCAAGAAGAAAATGGTAATAGTGCTGATTGATTCAGGTGATACCCATAATTTTATTCATTTTAAGATATCCAAGGAATTGAATTGCTTTCTATATCCAACACTAGAGTGTCAAGTGATGGTTGAAAATGGAGGAACTATAAATTTCTCAGGGAAGTGCCATAATATCAAGATAACCATGGGGGAATATGCATTGAATAATCCAACAATTTCCATTCCTATGGGTAGTGATGATGTTGTATTAAGAGTCCAATGATTACAATCTTTGGGGATGATAACTTTTAATTTTCAAGAACTTTTCTTGAATTTTTTTTGGGAAGGAAAGGAAATTGAATTAAGGGGTATCGAAGGTGTATGTTTTAACCCCACACATAAATTACCTGCATACGAATTCTAAGAAAGAGAAAATAAACAATTGCAAGATCATAACACATAAAACAAATATACACAAAGATTTCCCCTGGATCCCAAAACCGGGACTACCAGATTGATTTTTCATTATATTCCTTTCAATGTTACAATACATATATATACATGTCGAAGCATCCATAAACCCCAATCCATTAAACTTGGATTAGAACATAACCGCTGTTCCCTTGACTGGATCTACAAAATAACATGGAACAAAAACCACCGCACCCAAAACCATGTGTGAAATCCATGCACAAAACCTAACATAAGGGAGACTAGGGAATATAATGAAACCTAATGACATGATACAGATTTTGAAGAATGAAGAACGAGGCCTAATTGCACAATTATGTTTTCTATAGGTTCAAACATCAAATCATCCTTTTCTCCAGATCTCCAGAGTCTAGGACAATCATTCCAAGGTATTTGAGACTCCCAAAGGTCTCCCACCTATTCATAATCATGATCATACTATTCACTTGATTCCAGGAAGTGTTCCTCCAAACATCATACCTTATAGATATCCCTATGCCCAAAAGAGTGAAATTGAATGTATGGTGGCATGAATGCTAGAGGAAGGTGTAATTCAACTTAGCCAAATTTCTTTCTCTTCTCGAGTAGTATTGATGCACAAGAAGGATGGATAATGGCTTTTGTGTTCAAATTATAAAGAGCTCAACCAACTCACTATTAAAGATAAATTTTCCATTCATGTCATTGATGTTTTGTTGGATGAATTGCATGGAGAAATTTAATTGACCAAGCTATATCTTCATTCCGGATATCATCAAATTAGAATGAAGATAAAGGACATTCCAAAAACAACATTCAGAACTCAAGAAGATCACTATGAATTTGTGGTCATGCATTTTGGCCTTACCAATGCAATGTTGGCATTATGAATAATGTGTTGTCCTTGGTGGAAACCTATCTGATGAATTTTCCCTTGATGGAAACCAACTTGATACATATGTCAACATTATTTGTCTACAAATGTGATAGAGAGTTTTGAGAAAGGCATAGCGGTTCAAAGGCACAGGAATGAAAAAGTTGAAATTTCAAGAAGTACACGTGGGTTCTGTTAAGAAAAGCCATGTACACACGCAGTTATGAAGAAGAAAAGGCGCGTACAGTTTCCACACCATGGTATTATAAATACCAAGGATCCTTACCATGGTATTGCCTCGTGGTATTCGATAGATGTTTTGATTGCATCCACGAAAACCATCAATTGGAGTATGGTTTTGACCTGTGGTATTAGATAAAGGATAAGTTGTATAAGGAGATGAAGAGCAAAGTGACAAGGTGTGCAAGTAATGAATATCTTATGAATAGTTAGATCTGAAGCGAATATGCATATAATGGGATATTGATGTTTTTCTTGATGTAAAACTAAGTATTCACCCAAGAATTCAATGATGGATAAGATCCAATAGATTTAAGATGACAATCTTGACTATGAGGTAATTTGATCTGTGTTGATAGTGTCTTTATGCATGATCTGTGTGTGTCGAGATCTAGGTATGTTTGAAGTTCTGTGTTGTAGCAAAGGTTTGAATATGAAATTGTAGATATGTACGCAAGTTTTATAGCCTGCAAGGTGCATACAAATGCGGGGTATGACACTGGTAAGTCGTGTATACGCGGGTTTGTTTCTCGAAAAGCGCGTATACACATAGTTTTTCTGTGAGGAAAGCACGTACATAATGTAGGGTTTGATGAAAAGGATGTCTGATTAGTTTAATTAGCCTTGATGTATTTCTGCCATCTCTCAATGAAGGATTCTTGATGATATGGGCTTAAACAATGATGTTTTGATTAAGGATTGATTGATTGAATAATGATGATGATACTTGCTGTTTGTGATTAAAGTTCAGTGAAGGTTATGTGGTTGTTTTAGAATGATGCATTAGATATGAGTATGATTCAGTATTTATTTCAGAATGACAGTGGTTTAGTTTTTAGAAATCAATGATTTAAAATCTGTATGTGGGTATTCTTCATGGAAAATGCGTACACACACGGATTTGCTACTGTAAAGTAGCATATATATTTTGATATATGATTGATTAGGGTTTGCAGTAACAAAATCTGGTTTCTATGATGTGCACTGTGTTGATTGGTATTCTAGTTACAATGATATGACTGTTCTGGTTATTTAAGTTTGGGTTTCATTTGATTGGTTGATTCAGTTGATTCAGTGAATGGGTTTTAGTGATTGATTGATTTAGTTGGGTTAGAGATTGATGATTCAGTTACAGTGACAAGATTCAATTTTGATGATTGGTTTTGGGCTTAAATATTGGCAGTGGGTCCAATGTAAAAATTTGATGAAAACTGGCCTACAAGTTGTGATGTGTTGTAGCAGGTGGATCCAGTATGAAAATTTATGAAACATGGTCCTTGAAGGTGTTGAAGGTTGGAGTCTTCAATGAGGGAGTTGAATCTTCCTTCCAGTGGTAGCTGGTAAATCAAATCAAGGGGTTGGATCTCCCTTTCGGTGGGTGTCGGCAAACAAGAGCAAGGGGTTGGTGCTCCCTTCTAGTGGGTGCTAGAGAACGAGTGAAGGTTGTAGCCTTCTATAGGTGGGTGCCTCCATGCTGGTAAGAGTCCGCGCTAGTACAAGATTGTAAGAAGTTTTTCTTTATATTAAAAATAATACAGAGATGACATCGGTGGTGGTTTTTTTCCCACATTGGGTTTCCACCTTAAATATCAGTGTTCATATGTGTTTATTATGTGTGATGGCTTATTCTGTTCTTACTGCACATGATTACTATCCGTTTAATGTTTAATGAAGTACTGAAAAAGTAATTTTACTTGATGTATGCTAGTTGTTTGAATAATAATCACGTACATACGTGGATTGCCTTCAATAAAGTCACATACAAAAATATGGATATGAAATTGAAAATTTAATGATTTGAAAATATTGGTTCAACCCCCTCTCATTATTTTTCCCAACAATTGGTATCATAGCAAGTCCTTCGGCAGACGCTTGATCACTTGAAGGAGATTTGTCAAGATGAGTAGTCACAAAGGAGTATTTTCTATCAGACCTCCTATATTTAATGGAAATAACTTTTTCTTTTGGAAAGTTAGGATGAGAGCATACTTGCAGGCACTAGGAGCCAATGTATGGGAAATTATTGAAAGTGGATATCAATAGCTAGCCTCTATTCCTTCAGATATTGTAGGAAAGAAACAATATGAAACAAATGAAAAAGCTGTAAATTCCATCTTGGGAAGCCTGGCCGAGTCTGAGTTTGTGAAGGTAATGCAACTGAACACAACAAAGGGAACGTGGGATAATATTATCCAAAGTTATGAGGGTGACACCAAGGTAAAAGGTGCTAAACTTTAAACATTCAGAATACAGTATGAGACATTGAAAATGCATGACGATGAAAGCATTGCAACATTTTTTATAAGAGTAGATGAAATTGTTAACTCTATGAGAAATCTTGGTTAAGAGATAAAAGATGCTACTATTGTTGAAAATATTTTGAGATATCTGGCTCTGAAGTTTGACTCCAAAGTATCTGTTATTGAAGAAATGCAGGATTTGAAAAGTCTCACACTTGATCATCTCCATGGAATATTGACAACATTTGAGATGAGGAAAGGTGGTCCTTTAGACATGAGAGAACCAAACTTTAATGCTACTACAAAAGGAAAAGAAAAGGAAGAATCAGGTTATGTATCATAAGAAGAAGAGGAAAAATTCTTGAAGAAACTCCAAGTGGGTACAACTTCCTTTCAAATGTTTTGCTTGTGGTAGAGTTGGTCATTACATTGCTAAGTGTCCCAATAGAGAAAATCAAAAGAAAGGAAAAGAAGCTGCAAAAATAAATAGGAAGAGGTTTGAAAACAAGAGAAGTTTTTATACACATGAATAAAATGATGGTCTTTCAAATGGTGAAGAAGGTGAGTCTGATAAAGATTGTCACTTACTTATGGCATTTGAAGATAAAAGTAATAATGTGTTTGATGGCCTAGAAGAAAAGGGTACTTTTATTGAAAATTTTGACAGGAATATATCAGATGTAGTAACAATTACAAATGTCAGCAAAATTCAATTTTGGGAGAAACTTGTTTTTTATTGATCAATAATGAAGAAGACGAAGCATCATCGGGTATGGGTTTTTGTTCAAAATGTGATCTTGTTATGAAACCAGCTCAAGAAAATATAGAAAATATCGATCAACGCCTTAGAATTCAGCCTCTTCGAGGGGGCAACCTCCTTTACATTACATAAATGAACAATTCTTGGATGATTCAAATGAAAAAACCTCCTTTCTATATATAG
>APFE030054271.1:0-56667 GCA_000404065.3 Pinus taeda
TAGCCTTACCTAGCCTTGACTATTCTAGCCTTGTCTAGTCTAGCCTAGCCTACTCTAGGCTACTCTAGTCTAGCCTAGCCTACTCTAGCCTAACATAGCTTAGCCTACTCTAGTCTACCATAGCTTAGCCTACTCTAACCTATCCTAATCTAGCCTAACCTAGACTAGCCTAGCCTAACTTAGCCTACTATAGCTTATCCTAAACTAGCCTAGCCTAGGTTGCCCTACATTAGCCTAGCCAACCTAGCCATCCGTAGTCTAGCCTTGTCTAGCCTAGCCTACTCATGCCTTTTCTAGCCTAATCTCATCTATACTAGCCTAACTTACTATCATACACTAGCCTAACCTAGCCTTGTCTACTCTAGCCTAGTCATGCCTAGCCTACTCTATCCAATCCTAACCTACTCTATCCTAGCTTAACCCATCCTATCCTTGCCTACTATAAGCTACAATAGCCTAGGCCAATCTACCCTATTATGGACTAGCCTAACCAACTCTATCCTACTATAGCCTAGCCTATCCTATCATATCTTATCCTATCCTACTCTATCCTAGCATAACATAGCCTAGCTTGGCCTTCCCTAGCCTATGCTACTCTAACCTACCTAAATGTAGCCTAGACTAGCCTAGAAAACTCTATCCTAGTCTAGCCTAGCTTAGCTGAGCATAGCTTAGCGTACCCTAGCCTACTCTTTCCTAGCGTATCTAAGCCTACTCTTCCCTAGTTTAGCCTAGCCTAGCCTAGTTAAGCCTACTCTTTCCTAGCCTAGCCTAACCTACACCATCCTAGCCTAGCGCGCCTTAGCCTATTCAGTCCCTACCTAATCTAGCATAGCCTACTCTAGCCTAGCCTAGCCTAGCCTATTCTAGCTTACTCTAGTCTAGCCTAGCTTAGCTTACTCTGCCCTAGCCTATCCTTATCTACTCTAGCTTAAACTAGCCTAGCCTATTCTATCGTAGCCTAACCTACTTTAGCCTAGCCTACTTTTGCCTAGGTTAGCCTAGCCTAGCCTACTTTATCCTAGCCTAGCCTACTCTAGCCTACGCTAACCTAACCTAGCCTAGACTACTTTATTCTAGCCTACTCTTTCCTACTCTAGACTAACCTAGCCTATCATATCCTACCCTTTTCTAGCCTACTCTAGCCTAGCCTACTCTATCCTACTTTAGACAAGCTTAGCCCACTCTATCCTACTTTAGCCTGGCTTAGCCTACTCTATCCTACCTTAGACATGCTTAGCCTACTCTATCCCACTAGCTTACTCTAGCCTAGACTATTCTAGCCTAGCCTAGTTTAGCATACTCTATCCCACTAGCTTACTCTAGCCTAGACTAACCTATTTTAGCCTAGCCTTGCCTAGCCTACATTAGCCTACTTTATACTATCCTCGCCTAACCTACTAAAGATTAGTCTTGCCTAACCCAGTCTACTCTAGCCTACTCGCCTAGTTTAGCCTAGCCTGGCCTAGCCTACCTTAGTCTACTTTATCCTATCTTATCCTAGCCTGCTATAACTTAGCCTACCCTAGCCTACTCTAGCCTAGTCTACTCTTTCCTAAGCTACTTTAGCCTAGCCTACCCTAGCCTGTTTTAGCCTACTTTAGCCTAGCCTAACCTATTTTTGCCTAATTTAGCCTACTCCATCCTAAACTAGCTTAGCCTAGACTAGCCTAGTGTACTCTAGCCTAACTTAGCTTAGTCTATTCTATCCTAACAACCTAAGCTAGCTTAGCTTACCCTATGCTCGCCTACTCTAGCCTACTCTAGCCTAGCCTAGCATAGCTTACTCTAATCTAGCTTACCCTAGCCTAGCCTAACTTAGCGTACTCTATCCTATCACAACGTAGCCTACTCTAGCTTAGCCTAGCCTAGCTTACTCTAGCCTAATCTATTCTAGCCTAGCCTAGTTTACCCTACTCTAGCCTACTCTAGCCTACTCTACTCTACTCTACTCTAGTCTACTGTAGCCTGCTCTAGAAATTTATACACACATGATGTCATTGGGCCATTCCATTAAAAACAAAAATGAAAATTAATCTTAAAAAACATTTATATTAGTATTTAATTTTATAATATAAGTTTTAATAGAAAAACAATATCACTTTATATTATATAAGTTCAGACATTTTTTCATTATATTAATTTAATTAAAATATATACCATATTGTAAAACTTAATAACATATCAATTATCTAAATTTTAATGCATTAAAAAGATAAATTAAACTAAATATTATTAATAAAACATTAGAATACAATAAATTAAAATAATATAGTGTCCATTAAAAAAATTAAAAAAAACAATTTAAAATAAATTATATATATTAATATCAAATTTAATAAAAATATATATATAAAACTAGAACAAAATTTAAAATACAAAATATTCACACCAAACTATACACCAAACTATACTACACAAGTAAAACTTATTTAAACAAAAAAAATTACACTAAAATTTAACTAATCTAAATAAAAGAAAACTTATAAAACAAAAATAATTTAAATAATACAAAACTTGCAATTACCCTTAAACTACGCCTCATTCTACGAAAACGCATTAAAATGATGTATCAATCGATAGCACTCCAACAATATATGCCATTCATCTAAAATGTACGAATATGGTTTGAAACAAAGCAAAAAAAATTAAAACATCGATTTAATTCGAAGCAAAGCAAAAAAAATAATACACGCAATTATAAATATTAAAACATATTTACTAGTACTCGCTACCGTCAATAAAATAAAGCATATTTATTAATACTCTCTACAGAGTCCATTGACATCTACAATCCGGAATGTTCAATTGTTAACAAATTAAAAATTAAAGTAATTTTGACGTACTATTTCAAATATTACAACATTGATTTTATCAAAGATTTTCTCACGTAATTTCAAGCCAAAAAAACATAAAACAAAAATAAAACCGACATTAAAATAAGTAACTAGATGGATGAGCCACTTGTCTTAGAGTTGTTTGTTGGTTCGTTCCAATATTTATTCTCCAAACTCTGTCTGAGTCTTTTTTCATTTCAGTTTGGTCCGGCCAAGCAATCATTCACAAGAAGAGCGCATCAAAAGCGCATGGCGCGTACACCAAGGCCAGCATTATGGATCATCATAAACTTTGTGAGATGACTAGGGTTTGCTTTGAAAGTAGAGTTTAAGGGAAATGCACCTGTAGTTGAATCTCTGTTAGTTATACTTAACAGCTCAACTCAGCTCGCTCTTCGCTCTTCCGTGGGAGGTTCCAATTCATAAAATAATCTAACAGATCTTTGGAATAATTTTTACGGAAATGAAAGGAATGCATGAGATTTGAAATAAAACATTGCAATTGTAGAAATGAATTAAAAAGAAACGATGGTGTCTATGAGAGTAGACAAAAGCAGAATGCAATAGAAAGAAGGCATTACAGTGAGAGAACGGTGACTGTTTAGCAATTCGGTCACCATTCCGCTGAAGTTGGGAAATTGTTTGCCTTGTCGCCTCTCACATAATATAACATGAACCATGACCGACTTCACTCACAGCGACTCAATCATACATGAAGACTCAAGCATACCCACACGCACAGACTTACATAAAGGCTCAAGCATACCCATACGCACAGACTTAGCACACAAACATATCAGACCACACAAACATATCGGTTCACATGGAAATATCGGACAAGACCAATTGACAGATTTCTGCAGTCTTGTATATATCGTTTCTTTCAACGGATATCTATCTATCTGTCCGTTCTTGAACAAACGTTTCGAAGAAAAATCTCGAGTCGGTTCAAAGTTTTCAACGGATATATGTATCCTTTCTTGAACAACCGTTTCACAGAGAAATCCATGCTCAGTGGGCAATTCGTTCGGTCATCTTCGGCCATAGTCTCATCTTTTTCAACTTTTTCAAGACACGTTGCTTTGTCGTTGTGATAGTGATGGATAACGAGGTTGCATTGTTGTTGTGATAGTGATGGATAACCATATGGTAGTGATGGATAACCGTGTGATAGCATTGGAAGACATGATAGTGATGGATAACGATATAGTAGTGATCAATAACATTGTGATAGCTTTTTAAAACGGAAAAAAGCAAAACGTTATTTAAATTTAGAAACCGGAATGTATACATTCTTGAAAATTTCAAAAACAAAACCAAAAAAGTTGGGATGGTGAAATTGGCTTGCAAGCAACGGTTCAAATTACTCAGCTAGCTCTTAACTAAATGTTAGAGTTGAATTCAACAAATATTAATTACAACAGTAAAGAAAAGCAAAAAGTTATCTAAATTTAGAACGCTTAATATTAATTACATTTTTGAAAGTTACACAAAAAATACAATAGGTAACTTTGAATTAAAAAAACCAAACAAAAAAAATAATTAACTTTTAAATTTGAATTAAAAAAACAAAAAAACAAAAAAAATTAAATTTTAAATTTGAATTAAAAAAACAAAAAAATAAAAATAATTAACTTTTAAATTTTCAAAAATGTAAAGTAAAATATTAAAAGTTAAATTTAAGAAAAAAACACTTAATTTCTTGTGAGGTAAAAGATTGGAAATTTCAAAGTTAGTAAGTCTCAATTGTTGATGGAAAAGTTAAAAGCTAAAATTTAAAATAGCATTGATTTGCTTTTAAAGTGAAAAATTGGAATTCAAAGTAAAACATAGAATATAGAGCCCATTTCTATCTAAATTGTAGTTTGAAATTGACATATAGTAACCTTGTTATAATAAATAATTTAGAACATACCTTGAATGTGGAAGAACAATAAATTCAATCAAATCTACTTGACATATAACCGTATAAGCTAGTTGGGCATACAACCCTTTCTTCTCAATAACATTACGAACTTCTTGAATATGGATCGTAGACTTCAGTAAGAGTATTTAAATTTCTCTTTCTGATATCTTTATATTTTGGTGTATGTTGTGAATGGAGATAGTTTGTTCTCTATATCTAAGTTGAACATGACAACCAAATTTATCAATTTAAACAGTTTAGTTGATACAAATTAGTTAAACTTTGAATAGAATCTGTAATGGAACAACAATTTACATGACAATTAGTATACTTTTGTGTGAGATTTTGAAGGATAAAACAAAGGTGACTACTCTAGTATAACTAAAATGGCATCAGAAGCTTACAAAATCCAAAAAAAATTGAAGGGAACATAAATTATTTTTCTACTTTAAATTATATTCCTGTTTAAAAAATTATAATGTTTAAGATGGACCAACTAATCTACAAAATTTGTTGTTCTCAAGCATTACTATGGAGGTCTAAATCACTTATTTTTCTGTATAAGTTAGAAATGATTTCTTATCTTGAATTTATTCCTAGACATGTCTATATTGAAACAATCCTTCCAATTATCATTATCTTGCATAACCAAATCCTAATTCAAATTATCACAGAAAGTCTATTATTACATGGTCTATTAACAAAATATAAAATGTTGTGCATAATAATTTTATGCATGATATTCTCTATACATGTAGACTTAGATGTCTGCAATCATACCCTTATTTTCCGAAACCTAGTCTCTTAGACCTAATCCTCTTCCAATAACCCCACCAAATCAAATTAAACAAACTTTGCACATCATATCTAGCATAAAACCCTAATCTGTCTAGCGCTTTTGGTTGTGATCCTTTGGAGAGAGCCCTCTCCGGCTTGGTAGGGCTAGCTACCAATTCAAAATATTGGTCTATGGTTACCTCAGCTGGACTCTTCCGTAGCCTTAGAGATCGAGACGAGTGATAACACCCCCGAGGAACCTAGTAGAGACATTGGTCCTAGGTATGTTACGAATATTTATTTATACATTTTTATTCCTAATCCTTCGTTTTTTCCATGTTATTCTCTTGTAGATGTTTTAGGCCTCAAGATGGATCTTCCACTAGAAGATCTTGGCAAGGATAGGGGGTTGTGTTTGGGTTTCTCCACTCTTATTGAACCATTCGAGTGTGGCATAGGCCTCTCATTTTTTGTTATTGTTTTCCATGCCTAGAAAAAGTGCTAATGTGTAGCAAGGAGCATATTACTATGAAGGGATAGGTTACTCTGGCGCTGAAATTTGACTTGAGAGCGCAACCAATCATTAGAGGGATTTGAACACTTAACCAATTCAAGAAGAGATCACTTAGGCAGAAAAGGGAACTTTCTGATGAGGGACATAATCATAAAAAACACCGAGGTGTTTGCTGATATGGAAGGTTCACTTGTTCATGTTGGTCATACAAGTGGCGTGCTTGCAAGAACTTAATGGAAAATTGGGCCTCCTCCTGGTCATGGGTGCACTCCTAGGAGTTAACATCCAACCCCAGTAAAGGCTATTGATCCCCGGAAATATGCATGCATGCCTATCTGCCAATGTATCTTTAGCTTTCATTTACGTTTCCTTGTCTTAGCTCTGTTGTCTATGGTCATATAGATAAATCTCATGTATTGTATTTGAGAGCCATAAAATATATATTTTCTTTTCATATTTTGAAACATTTAAGGTTACTTGTTTGGTTCCAAACAAAAAATTATTACATCTCCCAAAAATTAGGCAAAAAAAATCAGGAGGGAAAGGAGAGAATGCTCGTGGTATTGGAATGTCAAGAAAATACACAAGCCTCTTGTATTAGATATGACAATCATTAATCATTTGAAAGGTTAGAAAATGGAAAGAAGAATATTGAATACTTAAATTTGGGTTGTTCTCTTCAAATTAATCTCAATACCATGATATAAGGGCCAGTGAAATAAAGAGCTCATTTAGAATGAGACGAGAAGGTAGAAATGGGTACCATAAATCTCTGTCCTTGAAAATTGGGGTAAATGGAAATTAGTATCTCCTCCATTGAAATAAGGTCATGCTAACCTACATACGTGTTTTTCTTCTAAAATAATCTTGGGGCTACTATTAATAATGCAATATGATACAAAACCGTTTTCCATTCAAAATTCGAAACCCTCTAATTTAGACCAAGGGCTAAATTTCATCTGTAAAATTTTCCACTAAGATTATTTTTTGTTGAAATATGCATGAAAAAAATATTATTATAAATAATCACAATATAGCCTATAATAAAGTTATAATTTGGTTGATTTCTTCTTCTTTTTTTAATCTAGGAAATGTGATAGGTTCTAGGCGTTACACGTTTTGATGATTGTCATGGATTAAATTTTATTTGCATTTAAATCCATTTAATTTATATGGCTTCCCTAGTTTGTTAATTTAATGTTAATATTTTCTTTTAACTTAAATTGAAAATAAATTCCAAATTAGATATGCCGATAATTGTGCTAATCGGAATAATATATCTTTCATAGTTATAATTTAGTTAATTTCTATGTTTTTTTTAATATAGGAAATGTGATAGGAATATTGGGGTAACCATTTTGATGGTTATCATGGATTGAATTTTATTTGTAGTTCGATCCACTTAATTTATATGCCTTCGCTAGTATGTCTTAATTTAATGTTAATGTTTTCTGTTAACTTAAATTCGAAATAAATTCATATATAATATATATATATATATATATATATGCCTATAATTATGGTAATCGTAAGAATAGATCTTCCATAATTATAATTTAATTTTTAGGTTCATCGTAGTTATTTGAACCCCATGGAATATTTTGTAATATTCATGGTAATATTGACATAAAAATCATAAGATTTTTGAAACCATGGAATATGTTCGAATATTCATGGTAATATTGACATGTCAATCATAAGATTTATGAACCCATGGAATATGTTGGAATATTCATGGTAATATTGACATATCAATGATAAGATTTATGTTCAAGTTAAATATACTCTATTAATTAAACTATTTGACATTAATTAATTTAAGAAAATGGCATATCATCACACCATATTGGGAATCTGGTATTTCTAATCCATGGTAATGTAAGAAGAACTATTTCCAATTAAAGGATTCCCATAATAATAGTGGGGGTGAATCTACATTGGTAAACATATTTTTATATATTATATAAATCCAATAATAATAATAATAATAATTTTTATGAATTTTTTAATGCAATATGTATAATGGGGTTAGCTTTTTGATTCTTATCATAGAGTGATGGTTGTAGAAGTTTTCAATCCATTTAATTATATGGTCACAATAGTTATAATAAAACGATAAATCATTATTTAGTCAAAATATTCTATATACATTATATTCTAATTCAAGTGTTTAGGTTTTAGGAATTATATCACTTTAGTAAATTCTTTTAATAAAAATTTAAATAAAATTTACAAAACACTTTTTAAAATGCTATAAACTAGTTAGGGTTTAGGGTTTAGGGTTAGGGGTTTATGCTTTAGAGTTTAGGGTTTAGGGTTTATAGCACTTTAGTGAATGTTTTTAATAAACACTTAAATAAAAGTTACACAATGTTTTTAAAATTGTTATTAAATGCTTAGGGTTTACCGTTTATAATTTAGGGTTTAGGATTTAGGGTTTGGGGTTTAGGGTTTTGGGTTTAAGGTTTAGGTTTTATAACACTTTATAAAGTTCTTAGGGTTTAAGTTTTAATATTTTTTGTTTAGGGTTTAGGGTTTGGGGTTTAGGGTTCATGGTTTCACATTTGTAACACCTTAGTAATTGTTTTAATAAACACCTAAATAAAAGTTACAAAACGCTTTTTAAAATGTTATAAAATGCTTAGGGTTTAGTGTTTATGATTTTGGGTTTAGGTTTTGTAGTTTAGTGTTTGGGGTTTATGGTTAAGGGTTTAGGTCGAGGATTTACGGTGTAGGGATGAACCACCCCACCTTAAATGGGTATACGTTGCTACATAGTACACATAATGCATTGATCCCATGGAGCCTCGAGGAGTTACGAAGAAAAATAAATAAAAGTCAAAAGGTTTATGATGAAGGGTGGAAAAACAAAGATCGGGGTATCTCATGTACCACGATTTTCTCCCTCCTACACTCACATACCGAGGTATGGTCTTCTCTTATTATAGATACTGATCAAATTCTTAGTTTTTATGGTTTAGGGATTAGGGTTTGGGGAATAGGGTTTAGGATTACGGTTTATAACATTTTATTAAATTCTTTTAATAAGCACTTAAATAAAAGTTACAAATAGTTTTTAAAATGTTATAAAATTCTTATGCTTTAGCGTTTAGGGTTTAGTGTTTATAACAATTTAGTAAATGTTTTTAATATACACTTAAATACAAGTTACAAAACACTCTTTAAAATGTTATAAATTAATTAGGGTTTAGGTTTTAGGGCTTATGTTTTAGGGACTACAGTTTAAAGTTTATAACACTTTATAAATTCTTCTAATAAACACGTAAAAAAAGTTACAAAAGACTTTTTAAAATGTTATGAAATGCTTAGGGTTAAGGTTTTAGGGTGTGAGGTATAGGGTTTAGTGTTTGCGGTTTGGGGTTTAGGGTTTATTACACTTTAGTAAATTGTTTTAATAAACAGTTAAATGAAAGTTACAAAATGCTTTTTTAAATGATATAAAAGGCTTAGTGTTTAGTGTTTCGGTTTAGGGTTTATAGTTTATAGTTTAGGGTTTAGTTTTTATGGTTTAGGGTTTATAACACCTTCGTAAATTAATTTGATAAAAACTTATGTAAAAGTTACAAAAATCATTTTAGAATGTTATAAAATGCTTAGGTTTTAGGGTTTATAAGACTTTAGTAAATTCTTATAATAAACACTTAAATAAAAGTTAAAGAACACTTTTTAAAATGTTATAAATTTCTTAGGGTTTAGGGTTAAGAGTCTAGGGTTCATAAGACTTTAGTAAATCCTCTTAATAAACACTTAAATAAAAGTTATAAATTTTCTTTAGATGTTATAAAATGCTTGCGATTTAGAGTTTAGGGTTTATGGTCTCGGGTTTGGTGTTTATAGTTTAGGTTTTAGCGTTTAGCATTTAGGGTTTAGGGTTTCGGGTTTAGGGTTTAGGGATTAGGGTTTACAGTTGAGGGTTGAGGGTTTATAACACTTTAGTAAATTATTTTAATAAACACTTAAATAAAAATCACAAAACTCTTTTTAAAATGTTATAAAATTCTTAGGGTTTAGGGTTTAATGTTCACGGTTTGGGGTTTAGGGTTTAGGTTTAGGGTTTATGATTTAGCATTTAGGGTTTAGGATTTAGAGGTTAGGGTTTAGGGTTTATAAGACTTAAGTAAATTATTTTAATAATCACTTTAATAAAAGTTTCAAAATACTTTTTAAAATGTTATAAAATGATTACGGTTTAGGGTTTAGGGTTTAGGGTGTAAGGTTTGGGGTTTGGGTTTAGGATTAATGTTTAGTGTTTAGGGTCTACAACATTTTACTAAATTATTTTAATAAATAATTAAATAAAGGTTAGAAAACAATTTTTAAAATGTTATAAAATGGTTAAGGTCTAGGGTTTATGGTTTAGGGTTTGGGGTTTGGGGTTTAGGGTTTATATTTTTTTGTTTAGGGTTTAGGGTTTTGTTTTTATGGTTCAGGGTATATAACACTTTAGTAAATTCTTTTAATAAACACTTAAATAAATGTTACAAAATTCTTCTTAAACTGTTTGATTTTTCTCAAATACCAAATTTGGACCACCATCTCTACCTTCTGTCTTGTGGTGCCTTCTCTATTCTTGTTCTCCCATTTGTGGGTTCTTCTCCTACATTTCATGTTAGTCACACCAATGTAAGGTCCCTATTGTCACCTCTCGTTAGTTTAGTGCAAATCTCTTATCATTATATCACCTGCATATGCTATATAATCTCTACAGACTTGTACATTACACAATGTTGGTTTCCACATCTATCCATGGAAATATCTTGACGCAAGTTCACTTTTGCATTTGATCATATTCAAACCGCTCTTTGATGTCTAGCTTCACCCAATCTTGAACCGATGTGAAGGTATACAAACTTGAAAGAGAAATGAAAGGGACAACAAAGGAAAAAAAATCTCACACTAAATCTAGATTCCTTATATCCAATACCTAAATAACTCCTCCATCATAATCTTGGTGTATGAAAGTTATAATGAATATTGCAAACATTCAAGGGTGTACTTTAATAGATGTTTTGGCCCCTTTCTCGGAATATTTCATTGTAACCTTTTCCCCAAATGGAGTAGGAGTTAAATCTATTTATGCATTCAAAATGTATTTTAAACAAGAGGAAAACATAATCTCACACAAAAGGTTATTATTGAATTTTAGTAAAATAGGCCAAATTTCTTATCCTTTGGTAGATTTAAGTACCTACCTTTTGTGGGATGGGCGTAAATCACTTGTCAATTATTATATGGGCACACTAATTACTCATAATTTGAAGGAAGTTACATCATGATAGGTGCCTCCACCACTTTTTATTTATTGAATTTTCCTTCATATGTTATCTTACGTTGTGCAAACAATCTACCAACACCTTATGTGTCCCTAAGACATTAAAAAAGGGAGGTGAATTGAAATTGTGCTATTAAATCCATGAATATTTGAATTATTATTTTTGAATTCCAATTTGGGATCAGAGTGTAAGAAGACATATTAAATAATCACAAACACTCTGTGACAACTAGTATATGATGCAATATTTTAATAGTTATACAAATATGACTCGTTTTGGTTATTGAAAGGAAGTTAAACGGAAACAATTCTTTTTCTTGAAATTTAGGAAGAATGATTTGTCATTCATAGAATTTCATACGTTAAATGTTGCGATTGAACAATTTTTTTGTAATAGGGGTATTCTTGTAAGCTAGATTTACATTTACAATAAAAACAATACCTTCACCAAGTCAAATTTACATTCTTTCTTGAAATTATTTGACCAATAGGAAACTAAAGATCTTCAATTCCATAGATGATCAGTTGATCACAATTTTTCTCAAAAATTAAAGTGTCCAGAAATTCTTAAATGTAACATCAAGTTGAAGTGTTTGTTGTTCTCAATCCAATGACATTCCTTTTACCTCAATCTGACACCATATGCTCAAGTTATCATGTGCTCATTGTTTGGCCCAAGAATTAAAAATCCAGTAGGTCTGTTGACTGGTCAGTTGACTAGGTTGATCATATAGTGAGTCAGCAGAGTGACTGTGTAATGTATGAGCTAACGAGAGCTTGCTAAGTGTAATCCTCTAGTTCATTTATTTTTGGCACATTTTATTGGTTTGTGCTAGTTTTATGTGGACCAATAATTGGGTGTCATGTGGCCCAGTCATGGGCTACCACACGACACCCTAGGGTCAATTCAAATTTTGGTATGGGTCTGAGCGAGGTCTGAGGGATTTGAACCCCCGACCTTCCACTCTATAATGGAGCACTTCACCAACATGCCACATGGTAGATCTTAACATAGGATAGATCGAACTACTATATAATGTTTAAGTTTAGAGCTTTAGGAGGGAGGGGTTTGGCTACCAGCCCTGACCCATAGTCATATGCGGTGCCATATGCCTATGACATAATGGTGGAGAGGGGTGCGAGACGTTTAGACCGACCTCGATCACGACGCCAATCACATGACCTTGACATTCAACAGAAGGTGCAAAGGTGGAGGAGTGCTCGGTAATAGCCCGAGGTCTTGTGTATATCCTCCACCAAGAGACCGTTTTGACTGCACTTGCAGAGGCACTAAGGCAAGCGGCCCATACCCACATCCTATGAATCATGTGCATGATCTCGACATCAACATTTAAGGGCCTAATGAAGGGCATGCGGTTAGCCTCACCTTGAGACTCGTGGCGCCCACATGACCACATGACCACGTAGGTGTTTGCTGAGGTGGAAGATTGGATTGTTGATGTTGGTCATACAAAGGGTGTTCTTGCGATGATTTAATGGTAAATGGGGACTCCTCCTAACCCACATGCCTATCTTCCTATGTATATTTAGTTTTCATTGATGTTTTCTTGTCTTAGCTCGATGTCTTAGCTCTGTGTCGTTTCATATTTTGAAACATGTGAGGTTACTTGTTTGGTGAGGCTTCCCTAGTTGCAGTCCAACACACTTCTTGTGCTATGAGTGTAAACTTATAAATCCAAACGATAACATGGAAATGTTTTATTTAAATTAAAATTTGAAGTTAATTTTACAAAAGTTAGAAATTCATTTAATATATAATATATATATAATATATATATATAATAATATATATATATAATATATATTATATAATATATATATGAGTTTTTTTTAAATATTAAATATTTGTAACATTAAATAGGAATTCATTTACTTGAAGAAAAATATAACATTCCACAAAACCATTTGAAATACATTTATAATTAGTTATTTATTATTAAATTATAATTAAAAAAACATTTACAATAATGGAAAAACATTTCTTAAAGCTTAAATAAAACTTTTGAAAGAAATAAAATATTGCAAGTCTAGTGTTTAGGGTTTTAAGTCTAGTGTTGAGGAATTATAACACTTTAGTAAATGCTTTTAATCTTTACATAAAGTTACTTTTCCTTCCTATGCATTGATTATCTAATAGAGAAATATCTATGCATTTACTTCACTTCAAATAAACCAACGTCTTTAGGATTTTGTGGTTCATCACCATCTATAAGTTTTTCAATTCCTTGGTTTGTAACTATTATAGTAACTATTGTGTTTCCTTCTTCAATAAAAACTCTAATAATTGTTGATCAATACACAATTGTTTGAAATTACACAAAATGAGTAATGAGAGATTGACTAAAGGACAAAATATATAATGAAAGTTAATTTCCTATATGATTAAAAAATCAATTAACACAAACTCATATAGAGGCACAATTTTCGTGTTCAAAAATATAGCCCACGAAGAAACATTTTCATTATTTAGTATAACATATTACAAAATAAGTATCATCAAAGGATTTCCACTTCAAAAGCGATAATACACTAAACAGTGTCTCATCCTCCCTCGAATTGCATGTATCGCTCCTTTAGCCTTTCCCTCAAAAATATAATTTCATTAAAAGAATGTTTTTCCCATGATAATAGATCCCCTACAATGAACACCTAGGAAGCTAGAGCATAGGTAAGTTTTCCATACAAATATCCAAGTAGAACATATTTCCCTTTCCTAGTAAATAGTTTAAAATAAAATACAAGATAAAGAGTGGATTCTCTCAAAAGTGAAGAAGCTTAGGTCATGCCAAAAAGTGAACTGTAAATTAATTTTTTTTCCTTAAACCATTAGATATACAAAAAACTAATATTAATTACGCAAAATATGTGGAAAACACAAAGAATAAACAAAGCCATATATGATTCCTAATATCCTATGTTTCTCAAGTCAACAAAAAAAAAGAAAAACATCGGGCTTCTTAATCAAGAAACAATGTTAACTTTAACCCACCACTTTTTAAATCAATGATAATTAGATGAAACCAGTCATTCCCAAACAAATGGTTCATTGAACAATATAATGAGAACTATAAGTGTTTAAGGGACTAATAAAAGTTTTAAAAGAAATAAACACAACATTTCAATCTTTAAAAATGCTTCAAATTATTGGCCAAGGTATGAGATCTAAACATTAAAGAAATTTCATGTATTTGCATGACTATATTTGTGCATGGAGGAAATATTCCTAAATGTATTACTTACCATTAAATAGTAGGATATCATGTATGTGAAGAGATATGTTCTGGATTCATGAGATTGTAGCTTTCATTTCCAACTCTGGAGAAGAGAGTGAGAATTTAATATTTGAACTTAAGTCGTGAATCTTAAATTAACTTGCATATTTGCACCTACTCCTCCTCTCCTCCACCTCCACCTCCACCACCTTCTTCTCCTCCTCCTCCTCCACCACCTCCATATCCTGAACCACCTTATCCACTACCAACACCTCCTCCACCACCTCTTCCTCCTCATATTTTTCCTCGTCCACCTCCAGCTCTTCATCCACCACCTCCTCTTCCCCCGCCTCCACCTCCACCTTCGCCTCCACCTGATCCATAGCGTCAAGCTCTTCCACCGCCACCTTGACAACCATCTCATCCTCTTCCCCCACCTCCACCACCACCTTCTCTACCTCCACCTTCACCTCCTCTACCTCATCCTCCACATCTACCTCCACCTCCACCACTTCCACTTTCACCTCCTCCACCACCTCCTCCTCCTCCTCCTCCGATAACACCTCCTCCTCCTCCACCTCCACCTCCACCTACTCCTCCTTGCCCTCCACCTCCTCGTCCTCCTCCTCCACCACCTTCACATCCACATCCTCCACCTCCACCTATATCTCCAACACCTCCGACTGCACCTCCACCTCCACCACCTCAACCTCCACTCCCACATTCACCTCCTCCTCCTCTCATCCTCCTCCACCTCTACCTCCTCAACCTTCACAACCTCCTCCTCCACCTCTACTTCCTCCTCCCCCATTTCCACCTCCACCATCTCCTCCAACACCTCCACCTACAACTCAACCTCCTCCTCCACCACGTCCTCCTCCTTCTCTGCCTCATCCACCTCCACCTCCTCTACTTCCACCTCAACCTCCACCTTCAACTCCTCGACCTCTTCTTCCACCTAAACTTCCACCTACACCTCCACCTCCACTGCCTCCCCCTTCTCCTCCAGCTCCTCGACCTTCACATCCACCTCCACCACCTCCACCTCTACATCATGCATCCCCTCCTCCTCCAGCACCTGCTTCACCTCCTCCTCCTCCACCACCTCCACCTTCACCTCTTACTTCACCTCCTCCTCCACCTCCTCCCTATCCTTCACCTCATCCTCCTAGTCCTTCACCTACCACTCCTCCGCCACTTCCACCTCCTCTTGCTCCACCTCGTCCACCTTCACTTCCACCTCCATCTCCACCTCAACCACCACCACCACACTGCTCCTCCTCCTCCTCCTCCTCAACCACCTCCTCCTCCAACTCCACCTCCTCCATAACCTCCTCCTTCACCTCCACCCCATCCTCCTCCTCCAACTCCGCCACCTCCTCCTCCACCTCCTACACCTCGTGCTCATCCACCACCACCACCTGCTCCACCAACACCACCAACACCACCACCTCCTCCTCCGCCTCACCCTCCACCACCTCCACCACCTCCTCCTCCTACCATGCCTCAACCACCACCACCACCTCCTCCTACTCCACCACCACCACTACCTCCACCTTCGCCTCCACCTCCACCTCTGCCTCATCACAAAACCTTAAAAAAACCAAAATTACATATCATTTCATTCTCTTTAATTATAATACTCGATATCATTTAATTATGTTCATATAAAATAACTATTAACTCATTCTTTAGAGTGATAATTTAGATATCAATATATACATGATAATATAACAAATAACATGTATACAAATTTGCAATATAAATTAGTAATTATAAGAACAACAAATTAATTAAAAAAAAATTGTAAAGTTTATATAAATAGTATTAAAAGATGTTGAAAAAAATTAGATAAACGAAAAGCAGAATTACTATAGACATAAATTCTGGTAGTGTTACATCGTATTTCGTGGAGATTATTGTTATGTTATGGGTTCTATTTTCCCCAGGGAAGCCCTTGCAGCTTGCGCTAACAATTTTAAGTTTACAACATATGCACCGTTTTTCTATGGATAGTACAAATATAATATAATTTTTTGCTTTTTCAAGAACTTGTTCTATTGCATTTATATACTGAATAATTTGATTTTCCCTAAACTAATCATTTACTTTCTTGATAATCACTTCATTGCGTTGAAATAAAAAATTAACCACATCAAGAAATTTTAAAACACAGAAGAAGATCAAATACTTGCTAGGGTCGGAGACTACGAAAACCTGTATGGATTCATGAACCGATTTGACAGCTTCCATGGGATCTTCCTATCCGACAGGCTTCATATATATCTTCAATAATTGCTTCGGAAAAATGGAGTACTGTAAGAATGCAAACTTTTTATTAGAAAATCGAAGCACATAATAACGTCTGTTGGACATCACATTGCACGAGTATACCCACTCACTGCCTTTGCAGAAACCACAAATTGAACGTCCGGAAGTGAACAGGCTCCAAAGATAAACAACAACAACATTGTGGATCGAACACACCACCTCATATATTCAGTTTGAGCTTCTGCAACAAAGATACATAGAAGCGTGGATCGAACACACGACCTTCATTTATTTAGTCTTACACTCTCCTAACAAAGACACAAAGGCAACAACATTGTGGATTGAACACATGACCCTCTCCCAACAAAAATACAGATGCAACAACATTGTGGATCGAACACACGACAGTCTCCCAACAAAGATAAAGATGCAACAACATTGGGGATCGAACACACGACCTTCATATACTCTCTGCGTGACTTATTTTCTTTAATGGGCACACATTGAAACAATTGGGAGATATTGCTATTTTGAAATCTGGCCTGAACAATGAAAAAACGACTATGAATTCCGCATTAAAAAAATGCTACGATTGAAGAGATTGCATTGTGAAATCCGCTTTGAACAACGAGGAAACGGCTACCATCTCTTAACTAAATGTTACGGCTGAATTAAATAAATATTAATTACAACAAAAAGAAAGCAAAACGGAAAAATGCAAAACGTTACCTAAAACTAGAAAGCGGAATATTAAATACAATCTTTAAAATCCCAAAAAACAAAACCAGAAATTTTGCGATGATGAAATCCGCTTGCAAGGAACGGGTCAAATTCCTCCACTAACTCTTATCTAAATGTTAGAGTTGAATTCAACTATTATTATTTAAAACAGCCCAAAAAAGCAAAAAATTATCTAAATTTATAACACTTAATATTAATTACATTGTTGAAAGTTACACGAACAAAAACAACAGGTAAATTTGAATTAAAAAAACAAACAAACAAAAATAATTAACTTTTAACATTGAATTTAAAAAAGCAAAAATAATTTTTTTTTTTTAAATAAAAAATTAAAAGTTAAATTTAAAAGAAAAAATACTTAATTTCTGGTGAGGTAAAAGATTGGAAATTTCAAAGTTAGTAAGACCGAATTGTTGATGGCAAAATTAAAAGTTAAAATTTAAAATAACATTGATTTGATTTTAAAGTAAAAAATTGGAATTCAAAGTAAAACATAAAATATAGAACCCATTTCTATCTAAATTGTAGTTCTAAATTGACATTTAGTAACCTTGTTATAATAAATAATTTAGAACATACCTTGAATGTGGAAGAACAATAAATTCAATCAAATCTACTTGACATATAACCCTATAAGCTAGTTGGGCATACAACCCTTTCTTCTCAGTAACATTATGAACTTCTTGAATAAGGATCATAGACTTCAATAAGAGTATTTAAATTTCTCTTTTTGACATTTTTATATTTTGGTGTATGTTGTGAATGGAGATACTTTGTTCTCTATCTTTAAGTTGAACATGACAACCAAATTTATCAATTTAAAGGGTTTAGTTGATACCAATTAGTTAAACTTTGAATAGAATATGTAATGGAACAACAATTTACATGACAATTAGTATACTTTTGTATGAGATTTTGAAGGATAAAACAAAGGTGACTACTCCAGCATAACTAAAATGGCATCAAAAGCTTACAAAATCCAAAAAAAATTGAAGGGAACATAAATTATTTTTCTATTTCAAATTATATTCTTGTTTAAAAAATTATAATGTTTAAGATGTTCCAGCTAATCTCTAAAGTTTGTTGTTCTCAAGCATTACTATGGAGGTGTGAATCACTTATTTTTCTGTATAAGCTAGAAATGATTACTTATCTTCAATTTATTCCTAGGCATGTCGATATTGAAATAATCCTTCCAATTATCATTATCTTGCATAACCAAATCCTAATTCAAATTATCACTGAAAGTCTATTATTACATGGTCTATTAACAAAATATAAAATTTTGTGTATAATATTTTTATGCATGATATTCTCTATACATATAGACTTAGATGTCTACAATCATACCCTAATTTTCTGAAACATAGACTCTTAGACCTAATCTTATTCCAACAACCCGACCAAATCAAATTAAACAAGCTCTGCACATCGTATCTAGCGTAAAACCCTAATCTATCTAGCCCCCTTGGGTGTGATCCTTTGGAGAGAGCCCTCTCTGGCTTGGTAGGGCTAGCTACCAAGTCAAAAGATTGGTCTATGGTTACCTCAGCTAGACTCTTTCTCAGCCTTAGAGGTTGATACAAGTGATAATACCCCCCGAGGAACCTAGTAGAGACATTGGGCCTAGGTATCTCAAGAATATTTATTTATACTTTTTTATTCCTAATCCTTGGTTTTTTCCATGTTCTTATCTTGTAGAAGTTTTGGGCCTCAAGATGGCTCTTCCACTAAAAGATCTTGGCAAGGATAGGGGGTTGTGTTTAGGTTTCTCCACTCTTGTTGAACCATTCAAGTCTGACATAGGCTTCTCATTTCTTGTTGTTGTTTTCCATGCCTAGACAAAGTTCTAATCTCTAGCGAGGAGCATATTACTACGAAGGGATAGGTTATTCTGGATCTCAAATTCGACTTGGGAGCACAACCAATCATTAGAGGGATTTGAACAATTAACCAATTCAAGAAGAGATCACTTAGGTGGAAAGGGAACTTTCCGATGAGTGACATAATCCTAAAAACACCGAGGTGTTTGCTGATATGGAAGGTTCAACTGTTGATGTTGGTCATACAAGTGGTGTGCTTGCAAGAACTTAATGGAAAATGGGGCCACCTCCTAGTCGTGGGTGCACTCCGAGGACTAAACATCCAATCCCAGTAAAGGTTATTGATCCCCAGAAATATGCATGCATGCCTATCTGCCTATGTATCTTTAGTTTTCATTTATGTTTCCTTGTCTTAACTCTGTTGCCTATGGCCATATAGATAAATATCATGTATTGTATTTGAGAGCCATAAAATATATATTTACTTTTCATATTTCGAAACATTTAAGGTTACTTGTTTGGTCGGGTTTCCAAACAAAAAATTATTACATCTCCCAAAAATTAAGCAAAAAAATTCAGGACATAGAGGAGAGAATGCTCGAGGTATTGGAATATAAAGAAAATACACAAGCCTCGTGTATTAGATATGACAATCATTAATCGTGTGAAAGCTTAGAAAATGGAAAGAAGACTATTGAATACTTAAATGTGGGTTCTTCTCTTCAAATTACTCTCAATACCATGATATAAGGGCCAGTGAAATAAAGAGCTCATTTAAAATCAAATGAGAAGGGAGAAATGGGTACCATAAATCCGTGTCCTTGAAAATTGGGGTAAATGGAAATTAGTAGCACCTCCATTGAAATAAGGCTATGCTAACCTCCATACCTATTTTTCTTACAAAATAATCTTGGGGCTACTATTAATAATGCAATATGATACAAAACCATTTTCCATTCAAAATTAGAAACCCTTTAATTTAGACCAAGGGCTAAATTTCACCAGTAAAATTTTCCACTAAGATTATTTTTTGTTGAAATATGCATGAAAAAAAATATTATTATAAATAATCACAATATAGCTTGTAATAAAGTTATAATTTTTTTAATTTTTTTTTTAATCTAGGAAATGTGATAGGTACTATGTGTTACACAATTTGATGATTATCATGGATTGAATTTTATTTGCATTTAGATCTATTTAATTTATATGGCTTCCCTAGTTTGTTAATTTAATGTTAATATTTTCTTTTAACTTAAATTAAAAATAAATTCCAAATTAGATATGCCTAAAATTGTTCTAATCAGAAGAATATAACTTTCATAGTTATAATTTAGTTAATTTCTATGATTTTTTAATCTATGAAATGTGATAGGAATATTGGGGTAACCATTTTGATGGTTATAATGGATTGAATTTTATTTAGAGTTCAATCCATTTAATTTATATGTGTTCCCTACTATATCTTAATTTAATGTTAATATTTTATTTTGACTTAAATTGAAAATAAATTCGAAAATATATATTCCTATAATTATGCTAATCGTAAGAATAGAACTTCCACAATTAGAATTTAATTATTAGGTTCATTGTAGATATTTAAACCACATGGAATATGTTGGAATATTCATGGTAATATTGACATATCAATCATAATATTTTTGAACACATGGAATATGTTGGAATATTCATGGTAATATTGACATGTCAATTATAAGATTTATGAACCCACTGAATATGTTAGAATATTCATGGTAATATTGACATATCAATGATAAGATTTATTTTCAAGCTAAATATACTATATTAGTGAAATTATATCACATTAATTAATTTAAGAAGATGGAATATCAACACGTCATATTGGGCATGTGGTATTTCTAATCCATGGTAATGTAAGAAGAACTATTTCCAATCTAAGGATTCCCATAATAATAGTAGGGGTGATTCAATAAATATATTTTTATATATCATATAACTCCAATAATAATAATAATAATAATAATAATATAATTTTAATTAATTTTTACGAATTTTTTAATGCAATATGTATAATGGAGTTAGTGCTTTGATTCTTATCATAGAGTAATGGTTGTAGTAGTTTTCAATCCATTTAATTATATGGTCACAAAAGCTATAATAAAACCAATAAATCATTTTTTAGTCAAAATATTCTATATACATTATATTCTAAGTCAAGTGTTTAGGGTTTAGAGTTTAGAGTTTAGGAATTATAACACTTTAGTAAATGGTTTTAATAAACATTTAAATAAAATTTACAAAACATTTTTTAAAATGTTATAAAATACCTAGGGTTTAGGGTTGACACTTTAGTGTTTAGGGTTAGGGGTCTATGCTTTAGAGTTGAGGGTTTAGGATTTATAGCACTTTATTAAAAAAATTTAGTAAACACTTAAATAAAAGTTACAAAACGTTTTCAAAACTGTTATAAAATGCATAGGGTTTAGGGTTTATAATTTAGGGTTAGGGATTTAGGGTTTGGGGTTTAGGGTTTAGGTTTAAGAGTTTAGGGTTAATAACACTTTATAAAATGCTTAGGGTTTAAGTTTTAAGATTTTTGGTTTAGGGTTTAGGGTTTAGGGTTTATGGGTCATGTTTTCACATTTATAACAATTTAGTAATTGTTTTAATAAAAACCTAAATAAAAGTTACAAAACACTTTTTAAAATTTTATAAAATGCTTAGGGTTTAGTGTTTATGATTTTGGGTTTAAGGGTTTAGGGTTTAAGGTTTAGGGTGTAGAGATGAATCACCCCACGTTAAACGGGTATCCACTGCTACATGGTACACATAATGCATTCATTCCTTGGAGCCTCGAGGAGTTATGAAGAAAAATAAATAAAAGTCAAAAGGTTTATGAAGAAGGGTGGAAAAACAAAGGTCGGGGTATCTCATGTATCACGATTTTCTCCCTCCTACACTCACATACTGAGGTGTGGTCTTCCCTTATTATAGATACTTATAAAAGTGTTGGGTTTTATGGTTTAGGGATTAGAGTTTGGGGGTTTAGGGTTTAGCGTTTATAACATTTTAGTAAATTATTTTAATAAGAACTTAAATAAAAGTTACAAAACACTCTTTAAAATGTTATAATTTAATTAGGGTTTAGGTTTTAGGGATTAGTGTTTAAAGTTTATAACATTTTAGTAAATTCTTTTAATAAACACGTAAAAAGAGTTCCAAAACACTTTTCAAAATGTTATGAAATGCTTAGGGTTTAGGTTTTAGGGTATAAGGTATAGTGTTTAGGGTTTGCAGTTTGTGGTTTAGGGTATAGGGTTTAGGGTTTATTACACTTCAGTAAATTGTTTTAATAAACACTTAATTGAAAGTTACAAAACGCTTTTTGAAATGTTATAAAAGGCTTAGGATTTAGCATTTTGGGTTTAGGTTTTTGATTTTAGGGTTTATAGTTTAGGGTTTAGTTTTTATTGTTTAGGGTTTATAACACCTTCGCAAATTAATTTGATAAAAAATTAAGTAAAAGTTACAAAACTCTTTTTAGAATGCTATAAAATGCTTAGGGTTTAGGGTTTAAAAGACTTTAGTAAATTCTTATAATAAACACTTAAATAAAAGTTAAAAAACACTTTTCAAAATGTTATAAATTGCTTAGGGTTTAGGGTTAAGAGTCTAGGGTTTATAAGACTTAATAAATCCTCTAAATAAACACTTAAATAAAAGTAAGAAATTTTCTTAAGATGATATAAAATTCTTACGATTTAGAGTTTAGGGTTTATGGTTTGGGGTTTGGTAAATGATTTTAATAAACACTTAAATAGATGTTACAATATGTTTTTTAAAATGTTATGAAATTATTAGGGTTTAGCGTTTAGCATTTAGGGTTTAGGGTTTAGGGTTTAGGGTTTAGGGTTTAGGGTCTGTGGTTTACAGTTGAGGGTTGAGGGTTTATAACACTTTAGTAAAATATTTTAAGAAACACTTAAATAAAAATCACAAAACTCTTTTAAAATGTTATAAAATGCTTAGGGTTTAGGGTTTAATGTTCACGGTTTGGGGCTTAGGGTTTAAGGTTTAGGGTTTAGGCTTTAAGGTTTAGGGTTTAGGGTTTAGGGTTTATGATTTAGGGTTTAGGGTTTAGGGTTTAGAGGTTAGGGTTTCAGGTTTATAAGACTTTAGTAAATTATTTTAATAATCACTTAAATAAAAGTTTCAAAATACTTTTTAAAATGTTATAAAATGATTACGGTTTAGGGTGTAACGTTTGGAGTTTGGGTTTAGGTTTAGTGTTTAGTGTTTAGGGTCTACATCATCTTACTAAATGATTTTAGTAAACACTTAAATAAAGGTTACAAAACAATTTTTAAAATGTTATAAAATGGTTAGGGTCTAGGGTTTACGGTTTAGGATTTGGGGTTTGGGGTTTAATGTTTATGTTTTTGTGTTTAGGGCTTAGGGTTTTATTTTTATGGTTTGCAGTCCATAAAAATTTAGTAAATTTTTTTAACAAACACTTAAATAAAAGTTTAAAAAAATCTTCCTAAACTATTTGATTTTTCTCAAATACCAAATTTGCTCCACCATCCCTACCTTGTGTCTTGTGGTGTCTTGTCCATTCTTGTTCTTCCATTTGTAGGATCTTCTCCTACATTTCATGCTAGTCAAACCAATATAAGGTCCCTATTGACACCTCTCGTTAGTTTCTTGCAGGTCTCTTATCATTCTATCGCCTACATATGCTATATAATCTCTACACATTTGTACATTACACAATGTTGGTTTATGCATCTATCCATGGAAATATCTTGATGCAAGTTCACTTTCGTATTCGATCATATTCAAATTGATATTTGATGCCTAGGTTCACCCAAACTTGAACCAATGTGAAGGTATACAAACTTGAAAGAGAAAGGAAAGGGACAACAAAGAAAAAAATCTCACACTAAATCTAGATTCCTTATATCCAATACCTAAATAACTCCTCCATCATGATCTTGGTGTATGAAAATTAGAATGAATATTTCAAACATTTAAGGGTGTACTCTAATAGATGTTTTGGCCCCTTTCATGGAATATTTCATTGTAACTTTTTCCCTAAATGGAGTAGGTGTTAAATCTATTTATGCATTCAAAAATGCATTTTAAACAAGAGGAAACCATAATCTCACCCAATAGTTTATTATTGAATTTTAGTAAAATAGGCCAAAGTTGTTATGCTTTGGTAGATTTAAGTACCTATCATTCATGGGATGGGCGTAAATCCACAGTTCAATTATTATATGGGCGCACTAATTACTCATAATTTGAAGTAAGTGGCATCATGATAGGTGCCTCCACCATTTTTTATTTATCGAATTTTCCTTCATGTGTTATCTTAGGTTGTTCAAACAATCTACCAACAACTTATGTGTCCCTAAGACATTAAAAAATGGAGGTTAATATAAATTGTGCTATCATATCCATGAATATTTGAATTATTATTTTTTAATTCCAATTTGGGAGTAGAGTGTAAGAAGATATATCAAATAATCATGAACACTCTCCAACAGCTAGTATACAATCCAATATTTTAATAGCTATATAAATATGACTCGTTTTGGGTATTCAAAGGAGGTTAATGGGAAACAATGCTTTTTCCTTAAATTTAGGAAGAATGATTTGTCATTCATCGAATTTCATACATCAAATGTTGCAATCGAACAATTTTTTTGTAATAGGGGTATTCTTGGAAGCTAGATTTACTTTTACAATAAAAACAATACCTTCACCAAGTCAAATTTACATTCTTTCTCCCCCGATTGGGATGAGAGATGGGAAGATGACATGGGAACGGATCGTGGAGGGGAATGGATGGTAGTGCTAGCCTCCCAACATTCCCATAATAAAACAGGATGCGGGGGAGGCATGCAGATGGGACAACCGCCTAAGGAATAGAGCTAACAAGGGAGTGGGGGAGGAAATAGCAGAAATCGGCGGCGTGAGATTGATTAGATGTGGGAAAGTTGATAGAAGGAAAACAAGAGAGAAGAGGATAATGAGGTTGGTCACAAAGAAGTGAAGGAGGAAGACATCGGGAGCGAAGGACAAGTTGGTTTCACCAGAGGCAATGCACAGGTCCGCGTATGTTTTCGTAAAGCTGAATCCTGTAATTTTCTTAATTGCTAATAGTTTGATGGAAGAAGAGGGAGAGCTAGGATTAGTAGATAAAGGGAAAATTATATCAGAGGGGGTTAAATCCTTTAAAGATGGTAGTAAGGAGGAGGAAGGAGGGTCGAAGGAAAATTCAGGGGAATGGCACAGAATGGGAGGAAACCAAGGAAACTAGGGCAAAACCCCTCTAGATTTCTGCAATGGAGAGGATCAAGGATCGCCTGAGGAGGACAAAGAAACAATCTGGGAAATGTGGAAGACAATAAAGGTTACCCAATTATCTGGGACATGGGGAGGAAGGATTGAGAGTAGTCTGACGAGAGGGAGAAATTTTTGTGTTGAAGGCCAATTTAGGGGAATGGGTACTTAGGAGAGGAGAACAAAGGCAATGGTAGAGAATCTAAGATTCTATGTTGGACAGGATACACAGGTGATAGTAAGAGGAAAAATGGTGCGGACGGGATAGGGAAGGGGATGTGGTGGAAGGGGCCAGTGTAACCAACCTGGCCACAACAATAATGCAACCTATTCGATGGTCCCATAGAGATGCAGCCAAAGAAAAATGAGGAAAACCATCCAAGAGGTGGAAAGGGCATATAAAGAGGGCACAGTTGAGGACATACATATACTAATTAAGGAGATGGAGGAAAATGTAATGGAGGATGACTCAAAGCCAGAAATGGAAGAGTGGGGGGATCTCATCCCAAACCCAAGTAACACGAGAGGTCGCATGACCCGATATAAATAGGCCTTGCACGTTTACTAGGTGTTGAAACGCCTACTAGAAAGGGCACTGGAGAAAGTTGCAGAAGAAATGGCGAAACTGGCCCAAGGCATGCCTAACATGAAAAAAGAAATGAAGAACCTACAAATCACCATGATTATGCAGGATAGTAAGTTGGACAAAATCTAGCAACAATTGAAGCAACTCATTCTAGCACATCGAGCAAAGGTGATACCACTCGAGGGTTGTGAAGAATGACCCTTAAGCCGAGCTATTGCCTCCATGGATAGATTTTGAGGACAATATTTCATCCTTTTTTCCTGTTTTCATGACTACTATATATATGTTTAGTTTTTTCTATTCTGAAGTATACTTAATAGGGATTAATAGACTTACCCATTTTTGTTATTGGATGGCATATTTTAATTTGAGGTGGCAAACAGACTCGGTTTCCCATTTGGGCGGGTTGAGGCCACAAAAACGATGTATATGGCTTAACCTAGATTTATATGAATAGAAAAGGAAAGGCACTACCTCATCTTACAAAAAAAAATTATATTGTTTCTGGAAATTATTTGACCAATAGGAAACTAAAGATCTTCAATTCCACATATGATCAGCTGATCACAATTTTTCTCCAAAATGAAAGTGTCGAGAAATTCTTAAATGTAGCATCAAATTGAAGTGCTTTTTGTTCTCAATCCAATGACATTCATTTTACCTCAATCCGACACCATATGCTCAAGTTATCATGTGCTCATTTTTTGGCCCAAGAATTAAAATTCCAGTAGGTCCGCTGACTAGGCAGTTGACTAGGTTGATCATATAGTGAGTTAGCAGAGTGACTGTGTAAGGTATGAGTTAACGATAGCTTGCTATGTGTCATCCTCTAGTTCGTTTATTTTTGGCACACTTGATTGGTTTGTGCTAGTTTTATGTAGACCAATAATTGGGTGTCATGTGGCCCAGTCATGGGCTGCCACATGGAACCCTAGGGTCAATTAAAATTTTAGTATAGGTCTGAGTGAGGTCCGAGGGATTTAAACCCCTGACCTCCCACTCCATAATGGAACACTTCACCAACATGCCACATGGTATTTCTTAACATAGCATAGACCGAACCATTATATAATGTTTAAGTTTAGAGCTTTAGGAGGGAGGGGTTGGGCTACTAGCCTCAACCCTTGGTCATATTCGGTGCCATATGCCTAAGAAACAATGGTGGAGAGGGACGCGAAAGTGTTATAAACCCCAAACCCTAAACCATAAACCTTGAGAATTTTATGTCATTTTAAAGAGTGTATTCTAACCTTTTTAAAAGTGTTTATTAAAAGCATTCACAAAAGCGTTATAAATCCTAAACCTTAAACATTTTATAAAATTTTAACAAGTATTTCGTATATTTTATATATGTGTTTACGAGAAGCATTTAATGAGGTGTTATATACCCAAACCCAAAATGCTAAACCCTAAACCCTAAAATTTTTATAGCCTTTTAAAAACTATTTTATAACTTTTATTTAAGTGATTATTAAAGAATTTAGTAAAGTGTTATAAACCCTAAAACCTAATCCCTAAACGTTAAACTACAAACCCTACCTCCTAAACCCTAAACCCTATGCATTTTATAACATTTTAAAAAGGGTTTTGTAACTTTTTCTTAAGTGTTTATTAAAATAACTTACTAAAGTATTATAAACCCTAAACGGTAGACCCTCAACCCTAAACCCTATACCCTATACCCTCAGCATTTTATAACATTTTAAAAATAATTTTGTAACTTCTATTTAAGTCTTTATTAAAAGCATTTATTAAAGTGTTATAAGCATTAAACCCTAAACCCTAAACCCTAAACCCCAAATCCTATACACTAAATCCTATACCCATTTTAAAAATAATTTTGGAACTTTTATTTAAGTGTTTATTAAAAGAATTTACGAACATGTTATAAACCCTAAAACTTAAACCCTAAGAGCTGTATAACATTTTAACAATGGTTTTGTAACTTTTTTATGTTGTTTATTAAAAGCATTTACCAAAGTGTTATATACTCTAAACACTAAACCCTAAGCCCTAAACCTTCAACACTAAGAATTTTATAACATTTTAAACCCTAAAACCTAATCCGTAAAGCGTAAACGCTCTTCATTTCATAACTTTTTAAACCCTAAACCCTTATCCCTTAACTGTAAGTATTTCATAACATTTTAAAAAGTGTTTTGAAACTTTTTTTTAAGTATCTATTAAAAGAATTTGCTAAGGTGTTTTAAAACCTAAACCAGAAACCCTAAAACCTAAACCTAAACTCTAAGCATTTTATAACATTTTAAACCCTAAACACTAAGCATTTTATAACATATTAGAAATTGTCTTGTAACTATTTTTAAGTGTTTAATTAATTAATTCATTAAAGTCTTATAAATCCTAAACCTAAACCCTAAACACTAAACATTAAACCGTAAACACTAAATCCTAAACCCTAAGCATCTTATAACATTTTATGAAGATTTTTGTAACTTTCCTTTAAAGTGTTTATTAAAAGTATTTACTAATATATTATAAATAGTAAACTTTAAAACCTAAACATTTTATAACATTTTAACAAACATATTATAACTTTTTCTAAGTTTTAATTAGAATCATTTACTAAATTCTTATTAAATATTAAAACATATTTACTAGTACTCGCGACGGTCAATAAAATAAAGCATATGTATTAATACTCTCTACAGTCCATTGACATCTACAATCCGAAATGTTCAATTGTGAACCACTTAAAAATTAAAGTAATTTTTACGTACTATTTCAAATATTACAACATTGATTTTATCAAAGATTTTCTCACGTAATTTCAAGCCAAAAAACCTAAAACAGAATTAAAAACAACATTAAAATAGATAAACTAGATGGATAAGCCACTTGTCTTAGAGATGTTTGTTGGTTCGTTCCAATATGTATTCTCCCTGTAACCACAACACCACGAAGGAAGTTTTGGTTCTAAATTTAAACTCTATCTACGTCTTTTTTTCATTTCTGTTTGGTCCAGCCAAGGCAATCATTCACAAGAAGAGCGCATCAAAAGTGCATGGCGCGTACACCAAGGCCAACATTATGGATTATCATAAACTTTGTGAGATGACCTATATGAAATCTAGCTGCTTAATTTATGTAGAGAATGAGGAGACATTGATGGAGATTTGGAGTGAATAGGATTTTTCGTTCACCAGGAAATGAGACGACATTGACGACATTGATGGAGATTTGGAGTGGAAAGGATTTTTTGTTCACGCAGAAGACCCAAGAATCTTGCAAGTTTTTTTGGAGTGCATAGGATTTTTTGTTCACCAGAAAATGAGGCGACATCGATGGAGATTTGCAGTGCAAAGGATTTTTTGTTGACGCAGAAGACCCAAGAAACTTTTTATGAGGTGTGTGAATCATATACAAGAAATAAAATGATAATGTCCATGTGATTTTAAAAAAAATAATGATGTCCATGTGATTCCAAGAAAACATGAAAATGGATGATGTCCATGCGATATCACCGTACTCCACCTCTGTATGGATAGCAATTATCTCTATGGCTATCCATCCATTATCCTAGTAATTTAATGGAAGGATGGGATAATCCATAACTCTCATTAAAAAATGCTTTCAAAAAATTAAAGGAAAAAAATCTTGGTGTGGTTTGACATAGGAAGCGTCAGTTTTACATTGGCTAAAAAATTTACAAGAAAGAAAACTAAAAGGAAATAACTAGGGTTTACATTGAAAGTAGAGTTTAAGGGAAATGCACCTGTAGTTGATTCCCTCTTAGTTATCCAGAAGGAGCATTGATTATGCCTTACCACCTCAACTCAGCTCGCTCTTCGCTCTGTTCCAATCCATAAAATAATCTAACAGATCCCTGGAATAATTTAGGGAAATGAAAGGAATGCATGAGATTTGAAATAAAACATTGCAATTGTAGAAATGAACTAAAAAGAAACAATGATGCCTATGAGAGTAGACAAAAGCAGAATGCAATAGAAAGAAGGCATTACCGTGGGAGAACAGTGACTGTTTAACAATTCGGTCACCATTCCGCTGAAGTTGGGGAATTGTTTGCCTCGTCGCCTCTCACATAATATAACATGAACCATGACCGACTTGACTCACAGAGACTCACTCATACACAAAGACTCAAGCATACCCACACGCACAGACTTAGCACACAAACATATCAGACCACACAAACATATCAGTCCACATAGAAATATCGGACAAGACCAATTGACAGATTTCTGCAGTCTTCTATATATCGTTTCTTTCAACGGATATCTATCTATCTGTCCGTTCTTGAACAAACGTTTCGAAGAAAAATCTCGAGTCGGTTCAAAGTTTTCAACGGATATATGTCTCCTTTCTTGAAAAATCGTTTCACAGAGAAATCCATGCTGAGTGGGCAATTGGTCCAGTCATCTTCTGCCATAGTCTCATCCTTTTCAACTTTTTCAAGAACAATTCCGTTATGTTGTGTGGCACGTTGCTTTGTCGTTGTGATAGTGATGGATAACCATACGGTAATGATGGATAACGACGTTGCATTGTTGTTGTGATAGTGATGGATAACCATATGGTAGTGATGGATAACCGTGTGATAGGATTGGAAGACATGATAGTGATGGATAACGATATAGTAGTGATGGATAACCGTGTGAAAGCTTTTTAAAATGGAAAAAAGCAAAACTTTACCTAAAATTAGAAACCGAAATATTAAATACATTCTTGAAAATTCCAAAAACAAAACCAAAAAAGTTGCGATGGTGAAATCGGCTTGCAAGAAACGGCTCAAATTATTCCGCTAGCTCTTAACTAAATGTTAGAGTTGAATTCAACAAATATTAATTACAATAGCCGAGAAAAGCAAAAGGTTATCTAAATTTAGAACGCTTAATATTAATTACATTCTTGAAATTTACACAAACAAATACAACAGGTAACTTTGAAAAAAAAAAAAAACAAACAAATATAATTAACTTTTAAATTTGAATTAAAAAAACAAACAAACAAAAATAATTAACATTTACATTTTAAAAATGTAAAGTAAAATATTAAAAGTTGAATTTAAAAAAAAAACACTTAATTTCTTGTGAGGTAAAGGATTGGAAATTTCAAAGTTAGTAAGGCCAAATTGTTGATGGCAAAGTTAAAAGTTAAAATAGCATTGATTTTCTTTTAAAGTGAAAAATTGGAATTCAAAGTAAAACATAAAATATAGAACCCATTTCTATCTAAATTGTACTCTGAAATTGACATATAGTAACCTTGCTATAATAAATAATTTAGAACATACCTTGAATGTGGAAGAACAATAAATTCAATCAAATCTACTTGACATATAACCCTATAAGCTAGTTGGGCATACAACCTTTCTTCTCAATAACATTGTGAACTTCTTGAATATGGATCGTAGACTTCAGTAAGGGTATTTAAATTTCTCTTTCTGATATCTTCATATTTTGGTGTATGTTGTGAATGGAGATAGTTTGTTCTCTATATTTAAGTTGAACATGACAACCAAATTTATCAATTTAAAGGGTTTAGTTGACACCAATTAGTTAAACTTTGAATAGAATATGTAATGGAACAACAATTTACATGACAATTAGTATACTTTTGTGTGAGACTTTGAAGAATAAAACAAAGGTGACTACTCTAGTATAACTAAAATGGCATCAGAAGCTTACAAAATCCAAAAAAAATTGAAGGAAACATAAATTATTTTTCTCCTTCAAATTATATTATTGTTTAAAAAATTATAATGTTTAATATGGACCAACTAATCTCCAAAATTTGTTGTTCTCAAGCATTACTACGGAGGTCTAAATCACTTATTTTTCTGTATAAGCTAGAAATGATTTCTTGTCTTGAATTTATTCCTAGACATGTCTATATTGAAACAATCCTTCCAATTATCGTTATATTGCATAACCAAATCCTAATTCAAATTATCACAGAAAGTCTATTATTACATGGTCTATTAAAAAAATATAAACTGTTGTGCATAATATTTTTATGCATGATATTCTCTATACATGTAGACTTAGATGTTTGCAATCATACCCTTATTTTCCGAAACCTAGTCTCTTAGACCTAATCCTCTTCCAATAACCCCACCAAATCAAATTAAACAAACTTTGCACATCATATCTAGCGTAAAACCCTAATCTATCCAGCCCTCTTGGTTGTGATCCTTTGGAGAGATCCCTCTTCAGCTTGGTAGGGCTAGCTACCAATTCAAAAGACTGGTCTATGGTTACCTCAGCTGGAGTCTTCCTTAGCCTTAGAGATCGAGACGAGTGATAACACCCCCAAAGAACCTAGTAGAGGCATTGGGCCTAGGTATGTTAAGAATATTTATTTATACATTTTTATTCCTAATCCTTGTTTTTTCCATGTTCTTCTTTTGTCGAAGTTTTAGGCCTCAAGATTTCTCTTCCACTAGAATATCTTGGCAAGGATAGGGGGTTGTGTTTGCGTTTCTCCACTCTTGTTGAACGATTTGAATCTGGCATAGGCCTCTCATTTTTTGTTGTTGTTTTCCATGCCTAGAAAAAGTGCTAATGTGTAGCGAGGAGCCTATTACTATGAAGGGATAGGTTATTCTGGAGGTGAAATTCGACGTGAGAGTGCAACCAATCATTAGATGGATTCGAACACCTAACCAATTCAAGAAGAGATCACTTAGGTAGAAAAGGGAACTTTCCAATGAGGAACATAATCCTAAAAAACACCGAGGTGTTCGCTGATATAGAAGGTTCAATTGTTCATGTTGTTAATCTAGGAAATGTGATAGGTACTATGTGTTACACAATTTGATGATTATCATGGATTGAATTTTATTTTCATTTAGATCTATTTAATTTATATGGCTTCCTTAGTTTGTTAATTTAATGTTAATATTTTCTTTTAACTTAAATTAAAAATAAATTCCAAACTAGATATGCCTAAAATTGTGCTAATTAGAAGAATATATCTTTCATAGTTATAATTTAGTTAATTTATATGTTTTTTTAATCTATGAAATGTGATAGGAATATTGGGGTAACCATTTTGATGGTTATCATGGATTGAATTTTATTTAGAGTTCGATCCATTTAATTTACATGCATTCCCTAATATGTCTTAATTTGATGTTAATATTTTCTTTTAACTTAAATTGAAAATAAATTCTAAAATATATATGCCTATAATTATGCTAATCGTAAGAATAGAACTTCCACAATTATAATTTAATTATTAGGTTCATCGTAGATATTTAAACCCCATGGAATATGTTGGAATATTCATGGTAATTTTTACATATCAATCATAATATTTGTGAACCCATGTAATATGTTGGAATATTCATGGTAATATTGACATGTCAATCATAAGATTTCTGAACCCACTGAATATGTTGGAATATTCGTGGTAATATTGACATATCAATGATAAGATTTATTTTCAAGCTAAATATACATATTAATGAAATTATATCACATTAATTAATTAAAGAAGATGGCATATCAACACGTCATATTGGGCATGTGGTATTTCTAATCCATGGTAATGTAAGAAGAACTATTTCCAATTAAAGGATTCCCATAATAATAGTGGGGGTGATTCAATAAACGTATTTTTATATATCATATAACTCCAATAATAATAATGATAATAATATATTTTAATTAATTTTACGAATTTTTTAATGCAATGTGTATAATGGAGTTAGTGCTTTGATTCTTATCATAGAGTGATGGTTGTAGAAGTTCTCAATCCATTTAATTATATGGTCACAATAGTTATAATAAAACCAATATATCATTCTTTAGTCAAAATATTCTATATACATTATATTCTAAGTCAAGTGTTTAGGGTTTAGAGTTTATGGTTTAGGAATTATAACACTTTAGTAAATGGTTTTAATAAACATTTAAATAGAATTTACAAAACACTTTTTAAAATGTTATAAAATACTTAGGGTTTAGGGTTGACACTTTAGTGTTTAGGGTTAGGGGTCTATGCTTTAGAGTTTAGGGTTTAGGATTTATAGCACTTTATTAAATTTTTTTAGTAAACACTTAAATAAAAGTTACAAAACGTTTTCAAAACTGTTATAAAATGCATAGGGTTTAGGGTTTATAATTTAGGGTTTAGGATTTAGGGTTTGGAGTTTAGGGTTTAGGTTTAAGAGTTTAGGGTTAATAACACTTTATAAAAACACTTTATAAAATGCTTAGGGTTTAAGTTTTAAGATTTTTGGTTTAGGGTTTAGGGTTTAGGGTTTATGGGTCATGTTTTCACATTTATAACAATTTAGTAATTGTTTTAATAAAAACCTAAATAAAAGTTACAAAACACTTTTTAAAATTTTATAAAATGCTTAGGGTTTAGTGTTTATGATTTTGGGTTTAAGGGTTTAGGGTTTAAGGTTTAGGGTGTAGAGATGAATCACCCCACGTTAAACGGGTATCCACTGCTACATGGTACACATAATGCATTCATTCCTTGGAGCCTCGAGGAGTTATGAAGAAAAATAAATAAAAGTCAAAAGGTTTATGAAGAAGGGTGGAAAAACAAAGGTCGGGGTATCTCATGTATCACGATTTTCTCCCTCCTACACTCACATACTGAGGTGTGGTCTTCCCTTATTATAGATACTTATAAAAGTGTTGGGTTTTATGGTTTAGGGATTAGAGTTTGGGGGTTTAGGGTTTAGCGTTTATAACATTTTAGTAAATTATTTTAATAAGAACTTAAATAAAAGTTACAAAACACTCTTTAAAATGTTATAATTTAATTAGGGTTTAGGTTTTAGGGATTAGTGTTTAAAGTTTATAACATTTTAGTAAATTCTTTTAATAAACACGTAAAAAGAGTTCCAAAACACTTTTCAAAATGTTATGAAATGCTTAGGGTTTAGGTTTTAGGGTATAAGGTATAGTGTTTAGGGTTTGCAGTTTGTGGTTTAGGGTATAGGGTTTAGGGTTTATTACACTTCAGTAAATTGTTTTAATAAACACTTAATTGAAAGTTACAAAACGCTTTTTGAAATGTTATAAAAGGCTTAGGATTTAGCATTTTGGGTTTAGGTTTTTGATTTTAGGGTTTATAGTTTAGGGTTTAGTTTTTATTGTTTAGGGTTTATAACACCTTCGCAAATTAATTTGATAAAAAATTAAGTAAAAGTTACAAAACTCTTTTTAGAATGCTATAAAATGCTTAGGGTTTAGGGTTTAAAAGACTTTAGTAAATTCTTATAATAAACACTTAAATAAAAGTTAAAAAACACTTTTCAAAATGTTATAAATTGCTTAGGGTTTAGGGTTAAGAGTCTAGGGTTTATAAGACTTAATAAATCCTCTAAATAAACACTTAAATAAAAGTAAGAAATTTTCTTAAGATGATATAAAATTCTTACGATTTAGAGTTTAGGGTTTATGGTTTGGGGTTTGGTAAATGATTTTAATAAACACTTAAATAGATGTTACAATATGTTTTTTAAAATGTTATGAAATTATTAGGGTTTAGCGTTTAGCATTTAGGGTTTAGGGTTTAGGGTTTAGGGTTTAGGGTTTAGGGTCTAGGGTTTACAGTTGAGGGTTGAGGGTTTATAACACTTTAGTAAAATATTTTAAGAAACACTTAAATAAAAATCACAAAACTCTTTTAAAATGTTATAAAATGCTTAGGGTTTAGGGTTTAATGTTCACGGTTTGGGGCTTAGGGTTTAAGGTTTAGGGTTTAGGCTTTAAGGTTTAGGGTTTAGGGTTTAGGGTTTATGAGTTAGGGTTTAGGGTTTAGGGTTTAGAGGTTAGGGTTTCAAGTTTATAAGACTTTAGTAAATTATTTTAATAATCACTTAAATAAAAGTTTCAAAATACTTTTTAAAATGTTATAAAATGATTACGGTTTAGGGTGTAACGTTTGGAGTTTGGGTTTAGGTTTAGTGTTTAGTGTTTAGGGTCTACATCATCTTACTAAATGATTTTAGTAAACACTTAAATAAAGGTTACAAAACAATTTTTAAAATGTTATAAAATGGTTAGGGTCTAGGGTTTACGGTTTAGGATTTGGGGTTTGGGGTTTAATGTTTATGTTTTTGTGTTTAGGGCTTAGGGTTTTATTTTTATGGTTTGCAGTCCATAAAAATTTAGTAAATTTTTTTAACAAACACTTAAATAAAAGTTTAAAAAAATCTTCCTAAACTATTTGATTTTTCTCAAATACCAAATTTGCTCCACCATCCCTACCTTGTGTCTTGTGGTGTCTTGTCCATTCTTGTTCTTCCATTTGTAGGATCTTCTCCTACATTTCATGCTAGTCAAACCAATATAAGGTCCCTATTGACACCTCTCGTTAGTTTCTTGCAGGTCTCTTATCATTCTATCGCCTACATATGCTATATAATCTCTACACATTTGTACATTACACAATGTTGGTTTATGCATCTATCCATGGAAATATCTTGATGCAAGTTCACTTTCGTATTCGATCATATTCAAATTGATATTTGATGCCTAGGTTCACCCAAACTTGAACCAATGTGAAGGTATACAAACTTGAAAGAGAAAGGAAAGGGACAACAAAGAAAAAAATCTCACACTAAATCTAGATTCCTTATATCCAATACCTAAATAACTCCTCCATCATGATCTTGGTGTATGAAAATTAGAATGAATATTTCAAACATTTAAGGGTGTACTCTAATAGATGTTTTGGCCCCTTTCACGGAATATTTCATTGTAACTTTTTCCCTAAATGGAGTAGGTGTTAAATCTATTTATGCATTCAAAAATGCATTTTAAACAAGAGGAAACCATAATCTCACCCAATAGTTTATTATTGAATTTTAGTAAAATAGGCCAAAGTTGTTATGCTTTGGTAGATTTAAGTACCTATCATTCATGGGATGGGCGTAAATCCACAGTTCAATTATTATATGGGCGCACTAATTACTCATAATTTGAAGTAAGTGGCATCATGATAGGTGCCTCCACCATTTTTTATTTATCGAATTTTCCTTCATGTGTTATCTTAGGTTGTTCAAACAATCTACCAACAACTTATGTGTCCCTAAGACATTAAAAAATGGAGGTTAATATAAATTGTGCTATCATATCCATGAATATTTGAATTATTATTTTTTAATTCCAATTTGGGAGTAGAGTGTAAGAAGATATATCAAATAATCATGAACACTCTCCAACAGCTAGTATACAATCCAATATTTTAATAGCTATATAAATATGACTCGTTTTGGGTATTCAAAGGAGGTTAATGGGAAACAATGCTTTTTCCTTAAATTTAGGAAGAATGATTTGTCATTCATCGAATTTCATACATCAAATGTTGCAATCGAACAATTTTTTTGTAATAGGGGTATTCTTGGAAGCTAGATTTACTTTTACAATAAAAACAATACCTTCACCAAGTCAAATTTACATTCTTTCTCCCCCGATTGGGATGAGAGATGGGAAGATGACATGGGAACGGATCGTGGAGGGGAATGGATGGTAGTGCTAGCCTCCCAAAATTCCCATAATAAAACAGGATGCGGGGGAGGCATGCAGATGGGACAACCGCCTAAGGAATAGAGCTAACAAGGGAGTGGGGGAGGAAATAGCAGAAATCGGCGGCGCGAGATTGATTAGATGTGGGAAAGTTGATAGAAGGAAAACAAGAGAGAAGAGGGTAATGAGGTTGGTCACAAAGAAGTGAAGGAGGAAGACATCGGGAGCGAAGGACAAGTTGGTTTCACTAGAGGCAATGCACAGGTCCGCATATGTTTTCGTAAAGCTGAATCCTGTAATTTGCTTAATTGCTAATAGTTTGATGGAAGAAGAGGGAGAGCTAGGATTAGTAGATAAAGGGAAAATTATATCAGAGGGGGTTAAATCCTTTAAAGATGGTAGTAAGGAGGAGGAAGGAGGGTCGAAGGAAAATTCAGGGGAATGGCACAGAATGGGAGGAAACCAAGGAAACTAGGGCAAAACCCCTCTAGATTTCTGCAATGGAGAGGATCAAGGATCGCCTGAGGAGGACAAAGAAACAATCTGGGAAATGTGGAAGACAATAAAGGTTACCCAATTATCTGGGACATGGGGAGGAAGGATTGAGAGTAGTCTGACGAGAGGGAGAAATTTTTGTGTTGAAGGCCAATTTAGGGGAATGGGTACTTAGGAGAGGAGAACAAAGGCAATGGTAGAGAATCTAAGATTCTATGTTGGACAGGATACACAGGTGATAGTAAGAGGAAAAATGGTGCGGACGGGATAGGGAAGGGGATGTGGTGGAAGGGGCCAGTGTAACCAACCTGGCCACAACAATAATGCAACCTATTCGATGGTCCCATAGAGATGCAGCCAAAGAAAAATGAGGAAAACCATCCAAGAGGTGGAAAGGGCATATAAAGAGGGCACAGTTGAGGACATACATATACTAATTAAGGAGATGGAGGAAAATGTAATGGAGGATGACTCAAAGCCAGAAATGGAAGAGTGGGGGGATCTCATCCCAAACCCAAGTAACACGAGAGGTCGCATGACCCGATATAAATAGGCCTTGCACGTTTACTAGGTGTTGAAACGCCTACTAGAAAGGGCACTGGAGAAAGTTGCAGAAGAAATGGCGAAACTGGCCCAAGGCATGCCTAACATGAAAAAAGAAATGAAGAACCTACAAATCACCATGATTATGCAGGATAGTAAGTTGGACAAAATCTAGCAACAGTTGAAGCAACTCATTCTAGCACATCGAGCAAAGGTGATACCACTCGAGGGTTGTGAAGAATGACCCTTAAGCCGAGCTATTGCCTCCATGGCTAGATTTTGAGGACAATATTTCATCCTTTTTTCCTGTTTTCATGACTACTATATATATGTTTAGTTTTTTCTATTGTGAAGTATACTTAATAGGGATTAATAGACTTACCCATTTTTGTTATTGGATGGCATATTTTAATTTGAGGTGGCAAACAGACTCGGTTTCCCATTTGGGCGGGTTGAGGCCACCAAAACGATGTATATGGCTTAACCTAGATTTATATGAATAGAAAAGGAAAGGCACTACCTCATCTTACAAAAAAAAAATTACATTGTTTCTGGAAATTATTTGACCAATAGGAAACTAAAGATCTTCAATTCCACATATGATCAGCTGATCACAATTTTTCTCCAAAATGAAAGTGTCGAGAAATTCTTAAATGTAGCATCAAATTGAAGTGCTTTTTGTTCTCAATCCAATGACATTCATTTTACCTCAATCCGACACCATATGCTCAAGTTATCATGTGCTCATTTTTTGGCCCAAGAATTAAAATTCCAGTAGGTCCGCTGACTAGGCAGTTGACTAGGTTGATCATATAGTGAGTTAGCAGAGTGACTGTGTAAGGTATGAGTTAACGATAGCTTGCTATGTGTCATCCTCTAGTTCGTTTATTTTTGGCACACTTGATTGGTTTGTGCTAGTTTTATGTAGACCAATAATTGGGTGTCATGTGGCCCAGTCATGGGCTGCCACATGGAACCCTAGGGTCAATTAAAATTTTAGTATAGGTCTGAGTGAGGTCCGAGGGATTTAAGCCCCTGACCTCCCACTCCATAATGGAGCACTTCACCAACATGCCACATGGTATTTCTTAACATAGCATAGACCGAACCATTATATAATGTTTAAGTTTAGAGCTTTAGGAGGGAGGGGTTGGGCTACTAGCCCCGACCCTTGGTCATATTCGGTGCCATATGCCTAAGAAACAATGGTGGAGAGGGACGCGAAAGTGTTATAAACCCCAAACCCTAAACCATAAACCTTGAGAATTTTATGTCATTTTAAAGAGTGTATTCTAACCTTTTTAAAAGTGTTTATTAAAAGCATTCACAAAAGCGTTATAAATCCTAAACCTTAAACATTTTATAAAATTTTAACAAGTATTTCGTATATTTTATTTATGTGTTTACGAGAAGCATTTAATGAGGTGTTATATAGCCAAACCCAAAATGCTAAACCCTAAACCCTAAAATTTTTATAGCCTTTTAAAAACTATTTTATAACTTTTATTTAAGTGATTATTAAAGAATTTAGTAAAGTGTTATAAACCCTAAAACCTAATCCCTAAACGTTAAACTACAAACCCTACCTCCTAAACCCTAAACCCTATGCATTTTATAACATTTTAAAAAGGGCTTTGTAACTTTTTCTTAAGTGTTTATTAAAATAACTTACTAAAGTATTATAAACCCTAAACGGTAGACCCTCAACCCTAAACCCTATACCCTATACCCTCAGCATTTTATAACATTTTAAAAATAATTTTGTAACTTCTATTTAAGTCTTTATTAAAAGCATTTATTAAAGTGTTATAAGCATTAAACCCTAAACCCTAAACCCTAAACCCCAAATCCTATACACTAAATCCTATACCCATTTTAAAAATAATTTTGGAACTTTTATTTAAGTGTTTATTAAAAGAATTTACTAACGTGTTATAAACCCTAAAACTTAAACCCTAAGAGTTGTATAACATTTTAACAATGGTTTTGTAACTTTTTTATGTTGTTTATTAAAAGCATTTACCAAAGTGTTATATACTCTAAACACTAAACCCTAAGCCCTAAACCTTCAACACTAAGAATTTTATAACATTTTAAACCCTAAAACCTAATCCTTAAAGCGTAAACCCTCTTCATTTCATAACATTTTAAACCCTAAACCCCTATCCCTTAACTGTAAGTATTTCATAACATTTTAAAAAGTGTTTTGAAACTTTTTTTTAAGTATCTATTAAAAGAATTTGCTAAGGTGTTTTAAAACCTAAACCAGAAACCCTAAAACCTAAACCTAAACTCTAAGCATTTTATAACATTTTAAACCCTAAACACTAAGCATTTTATAACATATTAGAAATTGTCTTGTAACTATTTTTAAGTGTTTAATTAATTAATTCATTAAAGTCTTATAAATCCTAAACCTAAACCATAAAACCTAAACCCTAAACACTAAACATTAAACCGTAAACACTAAATCCTAAACCCTAAACATCTTATAACATTTTATGAAGATTTTTGTAACTTTCCTTTAAAGTGTTTATTAAAAGTATTTACTAATATGTTATAAATATTAAACTTTAAAACCTAAACATTTTATAACATTTTAACAAGCATATTATAACTTTTTCTAAGTTTTAATTAGAATCATTTACTAAATTCTTATTAAATATTAAAACATATTTACTAGTACTCGCGACGGTCAATAAAATAAAGCATATTTATTAATACTCTCTACAGTCCATTGACATCTACAATCCGAAATGTTCAATTGTGAACCACTTAAAAATTAAAGTAATTTTTACGTACTATTTCAAATATTACAACATTGATTTTATCAAAGATTTTCTCACGTAATTTCAAGCCAAAAAAACCTAAAACAGAATTAAAAACAACATTAAAATAGATAAACTAGATGGATAAGCCACTTGTCTTAGAGATGTTTGTTGGTTCGTTCCAATATTTATTCTCCCTGTAACCACAACACCACGAAGGAAGTTTTGGTTCTAAATTTAAACTCTGTCTACGTCTTTTTTTCATTTCTGTTTGGTCCAGCCAAGGCAATCATTCACAAGAAGAGCGCATCAAAAGTGCATGGCGCGTACACCAAGGCCAACATTATGGATTATCATAAACTTTGTGAGATGATCTATACGAAATCTAGCTGCTTAATTTATGTAGAGAATGAGGAGACATTGATGGAGATTTGGAGTGCATAGGATTTTTCGTTCACCAGGAAATGAGACGACATTGACGACATTGATGGAGATTTAGAGTGGAAAGGATTTTTTGTTCACGCAGAAGACCCAAGAATCTTGAAAGTTTTTTGGAGTGCATAGGATTTTTTGTTCACCAGAAAATGAGGCGACATCGATGGAGATTTGCAGTGCAAAGGATTTTTTGTTGACGCAGAAGACCCAAGAAACTTTTTATGAGGTGTGTGAATCATAGAGAAGAAATAAAATGATAATGTCCATGTGATTTAAAAAAAAATAATGATGTCCATGTGATTCCAAGAAAATTGATGATGTCCATGCGATATCACCGTACTCCACCTCTGTATGGATAGCAATTATCTCTATGGCTATCCATCCATTATCCTAGTAATTTAATGGAAGGATGGGATAATCCATAACTCTCATTAAAAAATGCTTTCAAAAAATTAAAGGAAAAAAAATCTTGGTGTGGTTTGACATAGGAAGCGTCAGTTTTACATCGGCTAAAAAATTTACAAGAAAGAAAACTAAAAGGAAATAACTAGGGTTTACATTGAAAGTAGAGTTTAAGGGAAATGCACCTGTAGTTGAATCCCTCTTAGTTATCCAGAAGGAGCATTGATTATGCCTTACCACCTCAACTCACAACTCAGCTCGCTCTTCGCTCTTCAGTTGGAGGTTCCAATCCATAGAATAATCTACCAGATCCCTGGAATAATTTTTAGGGAAATGAAAGGAATGCATGAGATTTGAAATAAAACATTGCAATTGTAGAAATGAACTAAAAAGAAACAATGATGCCTATGAGAGTAGACAAAAGCAGAATGCAATAGAAAGAAGGCATTACCGTGGGAGAACAGTGACTGTTTAACAATTCGGTCACCATTCCACTGAAGTTGGGAAATTGTTTGCCTCGTCGCCTCTCACATAATATAACATGAACCATGACCGACTTGACTCACAGAGACTCACTCATACACAAAGACTTCAAGCATACCCACACGCACAGACTTAGCACACAAACATATCAGACCACACAAACATATCAGTCCACATAGAAATATCGGACAAGACCAATTGACAGATTTCTGCAGTCTTCTATATATCGTTTCTTTCAACGGATATCTATCTATCTGTCCGTTCTTGAACAAACGTTTCGAAGAAAAATCTCGAGTCGGTTCAAAGTTTTCAACGGATATATGTCTCCTTTCTTGAAAAATCGTTTCACAGAGAAATCCATGCTGAGTGGGCAATTGGTCCAGTCATCTTCTGCCATAGTCTCATCCTTTTCAACTTTTTCAAGAACAATTCCGTTATGTTGTGTGGCACGTTGCTTTGTCGTTGTGATAGTGATGGATAACCATACGGTAATGATGGATAACGACGTTGCATTGTTGTTGTGAGAGTGATGGATAACCATATGGTAGTGATGGATAACCGTGTGATAGGATTGGAAGACATGATAGTGATGGATAACGATATAGTAGTGATGGATAACCGTGTGAAAGATTTTTAAAATGGAAAAAAGCAAAACTTTACCTAAAATTAGAAACCGAAATATTAAATACATTCTTGAAAATTCCAAAAACAAAACCAAAAAAGTTGCGATGGTGAAATCGGCTTGCAAGAAACGGCTCAAATTATTCCGCTAGCTCTTAACTAAATGTTAGAGTTGAATTCAACAAATATTAATTACAATAGCCGAGAAAAGCAAAAGGTTATCTAAATTTAGAACGCTTAATATTAATTACATTCTTGAAAGTTACACAAACAAATACAACAGGTAACTTTGAAAAAAAAAAAAAAACAAATATAATTAACTTTTAAATTTGAATTAAAAAAACAAACAAACAAAAATAATTAACATTTACATTTTAAAAATGTAAAGTAAAATATTAAAAGTTAAATTTAAAAAAAAAAACACTTAATTTCTTGTGAGGTAAAGGATTGGAAATTTCAAAGTTAGTAAGGCCGAATTGTTGATGGCAAAGTTAAAAGTTAAAACTTAAAATAGCATTGATTTTCTTTTAAAGTGAAAAATTGGAATTCAAAGTAAAACATAAAATTTAGAACCCATTTCTATCTAAATTGTACTCTGAAATTGACATATAGTAACCTTGCTATAATAAATAATTTAGAACATACCTTGAATGTGGAAGAACAATAAATTCAATCAAATCTACTTGACATATAACCCTATAAGCTAGTTGGGCATACAACCCTTTCTTCTCAATAACATTGTGAACTTCTTGAATATGGATCGTAGACTTCAGTAAGAGTATTTAAATTTCTCTTTCTGATATCTTCATATTTTGGTGTATGTTGTGAATGGAGATAGTTTGTTCTCTATATTTAAGTTGAACATGACAACCAAATTTATCAATTTAAAGGGTTTAGTTGATACCAATTAGTTAAACTTTGAATAGAATATGTAATGGAACAACAATTTACATGACAATTAGTATACTTTTGTGTGAGACTTTGAAGAATAAAACAAAGATGACTACTCTAGTATAACTAAAATGGCATCAGAAGCTTACAAAATCCAAAAAAAAATTGAAGGAAACATAAATTATTTTTCTCCTTCAAATTATATTATTGTTTAAAAAATTATAATGTTTAATATGGACCAACTAATCTCCAAAATTTGTTGTTCTCAAGCATTACTACGGAGGTCTAAATCACTTATTTTTCTGTATAAGCTAGAAATGATTTCTTGTCTTGAATTTATTCCTAGACATGTATATATTGAAACAATCCTTCCAATTATCGTTATATTGCATAACCAAATCCTAATTCAATTTATCACAGAAATTCTATTATTACATGGTCTAGTAAAAAAATATAAAATGTTGTGCATAATATTTTTATGCATGATATTCTCTATACATGTAGACTTAGATGTTTGCAATCATACCCTTATTTTCCGAAACCGAGTCTCTTAGACCTAATCCTCTTCCAATAACCCCACCAAATCAAATTAAACAAACTTTGCACATCATATCTAGCGTAAAACCCTAATCTATCCAGCCCTCTTGGTTGTGATCCTTTGGAGAGAGCCCTCTTCAGCTTGGTAGGGCTAGCTACCAATTCAAAAGACTGGTCTATGGTTACCTCAGCTGGAGTCTTCCTTAGCCTTAGAGATCGAGACGAGTGATAACACCCCCAAGGAACCTAGTAGAGGCATTGGGCCTAGGTATGTTAAGAATATTTATCTATACATTTTTATTCCTAATCCTTGTTTTTTTCCATGTTCTTCTCTTGTCGAAGTTTTAGGCCTCAAGATGGCTCTTCCACTAGAATATCTTGGCAAGGATAGGGGGTTGTGTTTGCGTTTCTCCACTCTTGTTGAACGATTTGAATCTGGCATAGGCCTCTCATTTTTTGTTGTTGTTTTCCATGCCTAGAAAAAGTGCTAATGTGTAGCGAGGAGCCTATTACTATGAAGGGATAGGTTATTCTGGAGGTGAAATTCGACGTGAGAGTGCAACCAATCATTAGATGGATTCGAACACCTAACCAATTCAAGAAGAGATCACTTAGGTAGAAAAGGGAACTTTCCAATGAGGAACATAATCCTAAAAAACATCGAGGTGTTCGCTGATATAGAAGGTTCGATTGTTCATGTTGGTCATACAAGTGGCGTGCTTGCAAGAACTTAATGGAAAATGGGGCCTCCTCCTCGTCGTGGGTGCACTCCTAGGAGTAAACATCCAACCCCAGTAAAGGCTATTGATCCCCAGAAATATGCATGCATGCCTATCTGCCTATGTATCTTTAGCTTTCATTTACGTTTCCTTGTCTTAGCTTTGTTGTCTATGGCCATATAGATAAATCTCATGCATTGTATTTGAGAGACATAAAATATGTATTTTCTTTTCATATTTTGAAACATTGAACCTTACTTGTTTGGTCAGGTTTCCAAACAAAAAATTATTACATCTCCCAAAAATTATGCAAAAAAAATCAGGAGGGAAAGGAGAGAATGCTCGTGGTATTGGAATGTCAAGAAAATACACAAGCCTCATGTATTAGATATGACAATCATTAATCGTTGAAAGGTTAGAAAATGGAAAGAAGACTATTGAATACTTAAATGTGGTTTTTTCTCTTCAAATTAATCTCAATACCATGATATAACGGCCAGTGAAATAAAGAGCTCATTTAGAATCAAAGGAGAAGGTAAAAATGGGTACCATAAATCCCTGTCCTTGAAAATTGGGGTAAATGGAAATTAGTATCTCCTCCATTGAAATAAGGTTATGCTAACCTCCATACCTATTTTTCTTATAAAATAATCTTGGGGCTACTATTAATAATGCAATATGATACAAAACCGTTTTCCATTCAAAATTCGAAACCCTCTAATTTAGACCAAGGGCTAAATTTCATTGGTAAAATTTTCCACCAATATTATTTTTTGTTGAAATATCCATGAAAAAAATATTATTATAAATAATCACAATATAACCTATAATAAACTTATAATTTGGTTAATTTCTTCTTCTTTTTTTAATCTAGGAAATGTGATAGGTTCTATGTGTTATACGTTTTGATGATTGTCATGGATTAAATTTTATTTGCATTTAAATCCATTTAATTTATATGGCTTCACTAATTTGTTAATTTAATGTTAATATTTTCTTTTAACTTAAATTGAAAATAAATTCCAAATTAGATATGCCGATAATTGTGCTAATCGGAAGAATATATCTTTCATAGTTATAATTTAGTTAATTTCTATGTTTCTTTTAATATATGAAATGTGATAGGAATATTGGGGTAACCATTTTGATGGTTATCATGGATTGAATTTTATTTGTAGTTCGATCCATTTAATTTATATCCCTTCGCTAGTATGTCTTAATTTAATGTTAATGTTTTCTTTTAAGTTAAATTCAAAATAAATTGAAATATATATATGCCTATAGTTATGGTAATTGTAAGAATAGATCTTACATAATTATAATTTAATTTGTAGGTTCATCGTAGATATTTGAACCCCATGGAATATGTTGTAATATTCATGGTAATATTGACATATAAATCATAAGATTTTTGAACCCATGGAATATGTTCGAATATTCATGGTAATATTGACATGTCAATCATAAGATTTATGAACCCAGGGAATATGTTCGAATATTCATGGTAATATTGACATATCAATGATAAGATTTATTTTCAAGTTAAATATACTCTATTAATTAAACTATTTCACATTAATTATTTTAAGAAGATGGCATATCAGCACATCATATTGGGCATGTGGTATTTCTAATCCATGGTAATGTAAGAAGAACTATTTCCAATTAAAGGATTCCGATAATAATAGTGCGGCTGAATCTACATCGATAAACATATTTTTATATATTATATAACTCCAATACTAATAATAATAATAATAATATATTTTAGTTAATTTTTATGAATTTTTTAATGCAATGTGTATAATGGGGTAGCTTTTTGATTCTTATCATAGAGTGATGGTTGTAGCAGTTTTTAATCCATTTAATTATATGGTCACAATAGTTATAATAAAACCAATAAATCATTATTTAGTCAAAATATTCTATATACATTATATTCTAAGTCAAGTGTTCACGGTTTAGGAATTATAACACTTTAGTAAATTCCTCTAATATAAATTTAAATAAAATTTACAAAACACTTTTTAAAATGTTATAAAATACTTAGGGTTTAGAGTTTAGGGTTAGGGATTTATGCTTTAGAGTTTAGCGTTTAGGGTTTATAGCACTTTAGTGAATGTTTTTAATAAACACTTAAATAAAAGTTACAAAATGTTTTTAAAATTGTTATTAAATGCTTAGGGTTTACGGTTTATAATTTAGGGTTTAGGATTTAGGGTTTGGAGTTTAGGGTTTGGGGTTTAGGGTTTAGGGTTTATAACACTTTATAAAATGCTTAAGGTTTAAGTTTTAATATTTTTGGTTTAGGGTTTAGGGTTTGGGGTTTAGGGTTCATGGTTTCACGTTTGTAACACCTTAGTAATTGTTTTAATAAACACATAAATAAAAGTTACAAAACACTTTTTAAAATGTTATAAAATGCTTAGGGTTTAGTGTTTATGATTTTGGGTTTAGGGTTTGTAGTTTAGTGTTTGTGGTTTATGGTTAAGGGTTTAGGTCAAGGATTTAGGGTGTAGGGATGAAACACCCACCTTAAACGGGTGTCCGCTGCTACATAGTACACATAATGAATTGATCCCATGGAGCCTCGAGGAGTCATGAAGAAAAATAAATAAAAGTCAAAAGGTTTATGATGAAGGGTGGAAAAACAAAGATCGGGGTATCTCATGTACCACGATTTTCTCCCTCCTACACTCACATACTGAGGTGTGGTCTTCTCTTACTATAGATATTGATAAAATTCTTAGCTTTTATGGTTTAGGGATTAGGGTTTGGTGAATAGGGTTTAGGATTAGGGTTTATAACATTTTATTAAATTCTTTTAATAAGAACTTAAATAAAAGTTACAAATAGTTTTTAAAATGTTATAAAATTCTTATGCTTTAGCGTTTAGGGTTTAGTGTTTATAACAATTTAGTAAATGTTTTTAATATACACTTAAATAAAAGTTACAAAACAATCTTTAAAATGTTATAAATTAATTAGGGTTTAGGTTTTAGGGCTTAGGTTTTAGGGACTACGGTTTAAAGTTTATAACACTTTATAAATTCTTCTAGTGAACACGTAAAAAAAGTTACAAAACACTTTTCAAAATGTTATGAAATGCTTAGGGTTAAGGTTTTAGGGTATGAGGTATAGGCTTTAGGGTTTGCGGTTTGGGGTTTAGGGTTTAGGGTTTATTACGCTTTAGTAAATTGTTCCAATAAACACTTAGTGAAAGTTACAAAATGCTTTTTGAAATGTTATAAAAGGCTTAGGGTTTAGTGTTTCAGATTTAGGTTTTTCGGTTTAGGGTTTATAACACCTTCATAAATTAATTTGATAAAAACTTATGTAAAAGTTACAAAAATCATTTTAGAATGCTATACAATGTTTAGGGTTTAGGGTTTATAAGACTTTAGTAAATTCTTATAATAGACACTTAAATAAAAGTTAAAGAACACTTTTTAAAATGTTATAAATTTGTTAGGGTTTAGGGTTAAGAGTCTAGGGTTCATAAGACTTTAGTAAATCCTCTTAATAAATACTTAAATAAAAGTTAGAAATTTTCTTTAGATGTTATAAAATTCTTACGATTTAGAGTTTAGTTTTTATGGTCTCGGGTTTGGTGTTTAGAGTTTAGGGTTTAGCGTTTAACATTTAGGGTTCAGGGTTTAGGGTTTACAATTTAGGGTTGAGGGTTTATAACACTTTAGTAAATTATTTTAATAAACACTTAAATAAAAATCACAAAACTCTTTTTAAAAGGTTATAAAATTCTTAGGATTTAGGGTTTAATGTTCACGGTTTGGGGTTTAGGGTTTAGGTTTAGGGTTTATAAGAATTTAGTAAATTATTTTAATAATCACTTAAATAAAAGTTTCAAAATACTTTTTAAAATGTTATAAAATGATTACGGTTTAGGGTTTGGGATTTAAGGTTTAGGGTTTAGGGTTTAGGGTGTAAGGTTTGGGGTTTGGGTTTAGGTTTAATGTTTAGTGTTTAGGGTCTACAACATTTTAATAAATTATTTTAATAAATAATTAAATAAAGGTTAGAAAACAATTTTTAAAATGTTATAAAATGGTTAAGGTCTAGGGTTTATGGTTTAGGGTTTGGGGTTTGGGATTTAGGGTTTAGGTTTTACATTTTGGGGTTTAGGGTTTATATTTTTGTGTTTAGGGTTTATGGTTTTGTTTTTATGGTTTAGGGTGTATAACACTTTAGTAAATTCTTTTAATAAACACTTAAATAAATGTTACAAAATTCCTCTTAAACTATTTGATTTTTCTCAAATACCAAATTTGGACCACCATCTCTACCTTATGTCTTGTGGTGCCTTGTCTATTCTTGTTCTTCCATTTGTAGGTTCTTCTCCTACATTTCATGCTAGTCACACCAATGTAAGGTCCCTATTGTCAACTCTCGTTAGTTTCTTGCAAGTATGTTATCATTCTATCACATGCATATGCTATATAATCTCTACACACTTGTACATTACACAATGTTGGTTTCCACATCTATCCATGGAAATATCTTGACGCAAGTTCACTTTTGCATTTGATCATATTCAAACCGGTATTTGATGTCTAGGTTCACCCAATCTTGAACTAATGTGAAGGTATACAAAATTGAAAGAGAAAGGAAAGGGACAACAAAGGAAAAAAAAACTCACTCTAAATCTACATTCCTTATATCCAATACCTAAATAACTCCTCCATCATAATCTTGGTGTATGAAAATTATAATGAATATTGCAAACATTCAAGGGCGTAGTCTAATAGATGTTTTGGCCCCTTTATCGAAATATTTCATTGTAACTTTTTCCCTAAATGGAGTAGGTGTTAATTCTATTTATGAATTCAAAATGTATTTTAAACAAGAGGAAAACATAATCTCACCCAAAAGGTTATTATTGAATTTTATTAAAATAGGCCAAAGTTCTTATCCTTTGGTAGATTTAAGTACCTATCTTTTTTGGGATGGGCGTAAATCCACTTGTCAATTATTATATGGGCACACTAATTACTCATAATTTGAAGTGACATCATGATAGGTGCCTCCACCATTTTTTATTTATCGAATTTTCTTTCATGTGTTATCTTACGTTGTGCAAACAATCTACCAACACCTTATGTGTCCCTAAGACATTAAAAAAGGGAGGTGAATTGAAATTGTGCTATTCAATCCATGAATATTTAAATTATTATTTTTGAATTCCAATTTGGGAGCAGAGTGTAAGAAGATATATTAAATAATCACAAACACTCTCCCACAACTAGTATATGATGCAATATTTTAATAGTTATACAAATATGACTCATTTTGGGTATTGAAAGGAAGTTAAAGGGAAACAATTATTTTTCCTGAAATTTAGGAAGAATGATTTGTCATTCATAGAATTTCATACGTCAAATGTTGCAATTGAACAATTTGTTTGTAATAGGGGTATTCTTGGAATCTAGATTTACTTTTACAATAAAAATAATACCTTCACCAAGTCAAATTTACATTCTTTCTTGAAATTATTTGACCAATAGGAAACTAAAGATCTTCAATTCCATAAATGATCAGTTGATTACAATTTTTCTCAAAAATGAAAGTGTCCAAAAATTCTTAAATGTAACATCAAGTTGAAGTGTTTGTTGTTCTCAATCCAATGACATTTGTTTTACTTCAATCTGACACGATATGCTCAAGTTATCATGTGCTCATTGTTTAGCCCAAGAATTAAAATTCTAGTAGGTCCGTTGACTGGACAGTTGATTAGGTTGATCATATAGTGAGTCAACAGAGTGACTGTGTAAGGTATGAGCTAATGCCAGCTTGCTAAGTGTAATCCTCTAGTTCATTTATTTTTGGCACATTTTATTTGTTCGTGCTAGTTTTATGTGGACCAATAATTGGGTGTCATGTGGCCCAGTCATGGGCTGCCACATGACACCCTAGGGTCAATTAAAATTTTGGTATGGGTCTGAGCGAGGTCCGAGGGATTTGAACGCCCGACCTTCCACTCTATAATGGAGCACTTCACCAACATGCCACATGGTATTTCTTAGCATAGCATAGATCGAACTATTATATAATCTTTAAGTTTAGAGCTTTAGGAGGGAGGGGTTTGGCTACCAGCCCCAACCCCTAGACATATGTGGTGCCATATGCCTATGACATAATGGTGGAGAGGGGTGTGAGACGTTTAGACCGACCGTGATCACGACGCTAATCACATGACCTTGACATTCAACAAAAGGTGCGGAGGTGGAGGAGTGCTCAGTAATAGCCCGAGGTCTTCGGTATATGCTCCATCAAGAAACCGTTTTGAATGCAATTGCAGAGGCACTAAGGTAAGGGGCCCAGACCCACATCCTATGGATCATGTGCATGATCTCGACATCAACATTTAAAGGCCTAGTGGGAAGGGCATGCGGTTAGCCTCACCTTGAGACTCATGGCGCCCACATGACCAAATGACCACGTAGGTGTTTGCTGAGGTTGAAGATTGGATTGTTGATGTTGGTCATACAAGGGGTGTTCTTGTGAGAATTTAATGGTAAATGGGGACTCCTCCTAATCCTTGGTGCACTCCTAGGAGAAATAAGCATCCCATCCCAATAAATGTTTTTGATCTCGGGAAATATGCATACATGCATATCTTCCTATGTATATTTAGTTTTCACTAATGTTTTCTTGTCTTAGATCCATGTCTTAGCTCCATGTCTTTTCACATTTTGAAACATTTGAGGTTACTTGTTTGGTCGGGCTTCCCTAGTTGTAGTCCAACACACTTCTTGTGCTATAAGTGTAAATTTATAAATCCAAACAATAGAAAAATTACTTCCCAAGAAAAGAAAACATGGAAATGTTTTATTATTAAAATTTAAAGTTAATTACAATAAAATTTTAGAATTCATCATATATTTATATATTATATATTATTATTTTATAATATTATAATTATAATTATATATTATATATAATATATTATATATATATATAAAACATTATACATATAATGTGTTTTTTTTAAAATCTAATTTGTACATTTATAATAGATAGTTCATTTACTTGAGAAAAATACCTTCCAAAACCATTAATACATTTTATAATATTATTTTTATAAATTATAATTAAAAAAACATTTACAATAATGGAAAATTATTTCTTAAAGTTTAAATAAAACTTTTGAAAGAAATAAAATATTGCAAGTCTAGTGTTTAGGGTTTTAAGTCTAGGTTTTAGGAATTATAACACTTTATTAAATGCTTTTAATCTTTACATCAAGTTACTTTTCCTTCTTATGCATTTATTATATAATAGAGAAATAGCTATCCATTTACTTCACTTCAATTAAACCAAAATCTTTAGGATTTTGTGGTTCATCACCATCTATAAGTTTTTCAACTCCTTGGTGTGTAACTATTATAGTAACTATTGTGTTTCGTTCTTCAATAAAAAATCTAATAATTGTTGATCAATACACAATTGTTTGAAATTACACAAAATGAGTAATGAGAGATTGACTAAAGGACAAAATATATAATGAAGTTAATTTCCTATATGATAAAAAAATCAATTAACACAAACTCATATAGATGCACAATTTTGGAGTTCAAAAATATAGCCCACGAAGAAAAATTTTCATTATTTAGTATAACATGTTACAAAATAAGTATCATCAAAGGATTTCCACTTCAAAAGTGAATGCACTAAACAGTGTCTCATCCTCCCATTAATTGCATGTATCGCTCCTTTAGCCTTTCCCTCAAAAATATAATTTCATTAAAAGAATGTTTTTCCCATGATAATAGATCCCCTACAATGAACACCTAGGAAGCTAGAGAATAAGTAATTTTTCCATACAAATATCCAAGTAGAACATATTTCCCTTTCCTAGTAAATAGTTTGAAATAAAATACAAGATAAAGAGTGGATTCGCCAAAAAGTGAGGAAGCTTAGGTCATGCCAAAAAGTGAACTGTAAATTAATTTTTTTCCTTAAACCATTAGATATATAAAAAACTAATATTAATTACACAAAATATGTGGAATACCCAAAGAATAAACAAATCCATATATGATTCCTAATATCCTATGCTTCTCAGGTAAACAAAAAAAAAGAAGAACACCAGGCTTCTTAATCAAGAAACAATGTTAACTTTAACCCACCACTTTTTAAATCAATGATAATTAGATGAAACTAGTCATTCCAAAACAAATGGTTCGTTGAAAAATATAATGAGAACTATAAGTGTTTAAGGGACTAATAAAAATTTTAAAAGAAATAAACACAACATTTCATCACCAACTTGAAAACCACCTCATCCTCTTCCTCCAACTCCACCACCACCTTCTCTACCTCCACCTAAACCTCCACCTTCACCTCCTCTGCCTCATCCTCCAGATCTACCTCCACCTCCACCACTTGCACTTTCACCTCCTCCACCACCTCCTCCTCCTCCTCCTCCGTTGCTAACTCCTCCTACTCCTCCACCTCCACCTCCACCTCCACCTACTCCTCCTTGCCCTCCACCTCCTCGTCCTCCTCCTCCACCACCTTCACATCCACATCGTCCACCTCCACCTATATCTCCACCACCTCCAACTGTACCTCCACCTCCACCACCTCAACCTCCACTCCCACATCCACCTCCTCCTCCTCGTCCTCCTCCACCTCCACCTCCTCCTCCACCTTTTCTTCCTCCTCCCCCATTTCCACCTCCACCTCCTCCTCCAACAACTCCACCTATAGCTCAACCTACTCCACCACCTCTGTCTCCTCCTCCACCACCACGTCCTCCTCCTTCTCTGCCTCATCCACATCCACCTCCTCTACTTCCACCTCAACCTTCACCTTCAACTCCTCGACCTCTTCTTTCACCTACACCTCCACCTCCACCACCTCCCCCTTCTCCTCCACCACCTTGACCTTCACATCCACCTCCACCACCTCCACCTCTACACCATCCATCCCCTCCTCCTCCAGCACTCGCTTCACCTCCTCCTCCTCCACCACCTCCACCTTCACCTCTTACATCACCTCCTCCTCCACCTCCTCCCTATCCGTCACCTCATCCTCCTAGTCCTTCACCTACCACTCCTCGTCCACTTCCACCTCCTCTTCCTCCACCTTGTCCACCTTCACTTCCACCTCCATCTCCACCTCAACCACCACCACCACATACTGCTCCTCCTCCTCCTCCTCCTCAACCACCTCCTCCTCCAACTCCACCTCCTACATAACCTCCTCCTCCACCTCCACCAACATCTCCTCCGCCACCTCCACATCGGCTGCCACCTCCTCCTCATCCTCCTCCTCCACCTCATCTTCCTCAAACTCCACCTCCACGAGCTCCCCCAAAACCTCCTCCACCTCTACCCCATCCTCCTCCTCCTCCACCTCCGCCACCTACACCCCCTCCTCCAGGACCTCCCCACCACCTCCTCCACCTCCACCCCATCCTCCTCCTCCTCCAACTCCGCCACCTCCTCCTCCACCTCCTACACCTCGTGATCCTCCACCACGAACACCTGCTCCACCAACACCACCACCTCCTCCTCTACCACCTCCTCCTACTCCACCACCACCACTACCTCCACCTCCGCCTCATCACAAAACCTTAAGAAAACCAAAATTACATATCATTTAATTCTCTTTAATTATAATACTTGATATCATTTAATTATATTTAGATAAAATAATTATTGATTCATTCTTTAAAGTGATAATTTAGATATCAATATATACATGATAATATAACAAATAACATGTATACAAATTTGCAATATAAATTAGTAATTATAAGAACAACAAATTAATTAAAAAAAACTGTAAAATTTCTATAAATAGTATTAAAAATTGTTGACAAAAATTAGATAAACAAAAAGCAGAATTACTATAGACATAAATTCTGGTAACATACAAACACAACACAACAAAACTTCATAAAATCTCCACTGGTCATAAGCATTATTATTGTAGTGTTACATCGTATTTCGTGGAGATTATTGTTTTGAAGGAATTAAAAGGGCATAGTGAAGCATTATTATCGGTAATTGATGCCCCGAAGAAAGAAAATGAAAACACCTAGTAAGCAACCTGAAAGCTCTAGCATGACTCATGAAAAAGAGGAAGAAATGCAACATGATATATCAAAATTACGAGACCAAGTGCAACAAATTTCACTCACACAAAAGGTAATAGAAGCTAAGATGGATGGTTTAAAGAAAGATGTAGAAGCTAATTGTATGGCGTGGAAGCTATGGTGGATGGTTTAAAGAAAGGCGTAGAAACTAAGATGAATGATGCAAAAGCTAAGATGGATGGATGTGGAAGCTAAGATGGATGGCATGGAAGTTAAGATGGATGATTTTAAGAAAGGCATGGAAGATTTGAACACAGATTTGACAAAGTTTGTACAAGAAATTCTTACTAATGGCGAAAGGGTAGTAAAGAAAACTCATGATGAGAACAAAATAAATGTTAATCATGATTTCATAGACTCTAATGTTGGATTGAAGAACCACCATGTTCCAAAGATCAATATGAGGAAGTTTGATGGAAAGGATCCTGGAACATGGATACTACAATTGGAGCAATTTTTCGATCTCCATAGTGTGAAAAACACACAAAAGGTACACATTGAAACTTTATATTTGGAATTAGTGTTGAAAATGCAACAAGATGATGGAGCTTAGTGAAAAGAAGTCGCCTTCACTAAGTGGGCCCGCAAGTTATTTTTGGCGCAAGTCTATTTTTAGACATATGGATAATGGTCTATGAGTTGCAGGATGCTATTTATGGATGATTGGTCATGTTGGTAAAAATAGATGGACCTCTATTTTTAGACATATGGGCGGAGTCTATTTTAGACTGCCTGTCAAAAAATAGAACAGTCGAATATTATTAGCTCTTAATAATATTTGGACTATAAACATTATCTTATCCTCTTGCAGCACTTCAGTTCGAGCTACGGATGTGGCACATGCAACTGCCAGAAGGAAATA
>APFE030054273.1:6614-48003 GCA_000404065.3 Pinus taeda
GGGAGGCAGAGTCCCCTTCGTTGCGCGAATTGTGTAGTTGGGGGGGGGGGGGGTCATAGGGGGTTTGAGGTGTACCCATAACCCTACTTTATGGGGCCCGGGGAAGTGCCCTGGAAAATTTTGGTTTTGGACCCTATGTTAGGTTGGGCGGACCCACCTATGGTTTTGTGCATGATTTTCGCACATGTTTTTGGACATGATGGTTTTCGGTCCATGGTATTGGACGCGATGGTTTTTGGTCCATGGTATTGGATGCTTTGGCATGTATAAATATGTATTATAACATTGAAATAAACATAATGAAAAAATCAAGCTGGTAGTCCCGGTTTTGGGATCCAGGGGAAAATCTCTGTGTATATTTGTTTTATGTGTTATTCTCTCGTATTGTTTATTTTGTATGTTTTAGAATTCGTATGCAGGTAATTTCTGTACTGGGTTAAAACCTACAAGTGGTTGCGTATGTACCTTTAGCCTCAGTAAAAGATGTCCTAACTGAGCCAGATATTGATGGAAAGAGAGCTAAATGGATTGCGAAATTCATAGAGTTCAACATAGAGGTGGAGCCCACCAAGCTTGTCAAAGGCCAGGGCTTGACTAAGTTTCTGGCTAAGGAAAATTGCAGTTTGTTAGACATCAATTGGATGAGTTCAAATTTAGGTGGTGAGTGGATAGAGGAAGCAGCAGAAGAGCAAGAGTAGAATCAGTCTTTGGGTGAAAATCTAGCCACCTATGAATGGTATTCCAGTGTAGTTAATTTTTTGCAGAAGCTAGAAGTCCCTCCAGGGCATAGCTCAAGTCAAGCCCGGGCCATTAATCTCAGATCATCCAAATTCTACATTAATAAAAACCTGCTTTATTGGAGAGACCCATCAAGGATCCTCTTGAGATGCCTAGACAAAGGACAATCGGTGGAAGTCATGCACCGGTTCCATTCTAGCATCTATGGAAGGCATCATTATTGGAAAACCATAGCCCACAAGATCTTGAGAGTTGGGTATTATTGGCCGGCTCTGTTCTCTGATGTGTTTTCTTTTGTGAAGTCCTGTGACAAATGTTAAGGTTTGTAGGAAGGCAATAGCTAAAATATCTGCCCTTGAAGCTAGTACACGCCAATGGTCCCTTCCAGCAGTGGGGCTTGGACTTCATAGGTGAGATCAATCCACATTCTAGTGGCCAGCACAAATGGATCTTGGTAGTCACTGGTTATTTCACCAAATGGATTGAGGCTATACCCATTAAAAATGCTAATAATTAGGTTATCATAAGGTTCTTGAATGGGAATATTTTCACTAGATTTGGTTGGCCAACCAAACTAGCAGCTTTCAGGGCAGAAGAATTGGTGGAAATGTGTGAATCCATGGGCATTCAATTGGCGCATACTACCTCATATTATCCTCAAGGCAATGTCCTGGCATAATCATCTAACAAGAGTCTTGTAAGGATAATCAAAAAATTGTTGGAGGACAACAAAAAGAGCTTGGATTCCAACTTGAAGTTTGCACTATGGGCTGACAGAGTTACCAACAAGAAGTCCATAGGATATTCTCCATTTGAGTTGGTTTATGGTGCTAATGATGTTTTTCCTATCTAGCTGATTCTCCCTGTGGCCAAATTCTTGCAAGAAGAACAGGATGAAGAGAATGACATGGTGAGGAGAATGAGTAACTTGGTTGAATTACAACAGATTAGATAACAACTGGTTGAGAAGTCAAGAATTCATCAGAAGAAAATAAAAGAAACCTTTGATAGAAAGGAAAAAATGGATAGTTTTCAGGTTGGTGACTGGGTTCTCAAATGGGATGTATTGAAGGAAAAGAAGGGCAACCATGGAAAATTTAATGCCTTATGGACGAGAATTTTTGTCGTTGCTCAAGTTCAGATGAGCAATACTTTCATTCTGCACAATTTGGAGGGGGAATGTGTTTTTGATGGCCCAGTCAATGGGCGGTTTTTGAAACTTTACTTCATATGAGGCTTTAAGGCCTTAACATTGTAATAGGTTTTTTTGGTTTTTGTTTTCTATGCAAATAAAATCCATGCCCAATGGAACACTAGGAGATAAGTTTGTTTTAGTTGTTACTGGACAGACAGTAGTCTGCAGTTCTTGAAACCTCACGGGGAGGCTTTCATCCCCAGAAGGAGCCAGTGTTAGCCCTGAGGTGCAGTGCTGTTATTTTGAAGACTAAAGGAGGGAAATGGTCTATTTTCAGAGCGCATGAAAACATGCAATAATGCGCAAAAGCCCCCGAAAACCTTATCTTTTCGTCCATATGTGCCCCTTTCCACATTTCTCGAGGTCGTCCCATACCTTTGTGTCTCTCGACATCGATCTTCCCACTGATCTGACGGTCCACACTTCATCCGACCAACGTTATACACTCACCCGCTTCGACCAATCACCACCATTAGATGATTTCCGCTAGATCTAACGGCTATCACGCATATCACTCGGGTAGACAAGAGAGAAGGATACCCGCCCGATAAAGCATTTTCCTCTCTCTCCTTCACTACTACGTGGCGGGCGATGAATGGAATCGGGCGGGCTCTGACCTTTACCACTTACCGCCCGATATAAACCATTTCAGTTTGAATAAATTGCTCCAGGGCATTATCCTTCGAGTACCTCCTCCGCCCGATAGCTGTTCGATCTACCCATCTAAGATCTGACAACTCGAACTTATTTCGCTCCCACCACGACTTCAAGCCTCCGGCGATTGATCTCCTCCACCCATTCCTCCCGATCCAACTGCCCCCGTTCACGATCACCATAGTTCATCCTCCACCACCTGACCAACATCTCAACCGTCGATCCACACCATCCAATGGCCTCCGTTCACGATCACCATAGTTCATCCTCCGCTGCTTGACCAACATCCTGACCGTCGATCCACACCATCCAATGGCCCACGTGCCCCCGTACCCTACTTCCCATCAGTTACCTAGGGAGGAAATTTGTTGGCTTTTTCAGTGCTTTTGGCAGTCAGACAGTTGAACTGAAATAACGGAATGCATGGCTGAAGGGGGAAAAACAACAACACAATGCAGTCGAACCAACAAAAAGGATCATGGAACATCGCTGGCAGGAGTGAACCACCTAACAGCGCGGTGAAATTACCAGAATTTGATTATCGTGTTTGCTAGAAACAGATCTCTCTAAGCTCATGTTTGTCTAGTTATGGAATCAAGTGGTTAGAAGACAGAGGGGATAGATTAAGACATCTCGAGCCTCAGAGAGTTCAAGAGTATTGTAAAAAGCCTATAAATGGCTAAAAGTTGGAAGTAATAGAGGTTTAAATTTTGGAGACTGTGGATACTCTGTTCCTCCTAGCATCTCATCTTCATTCCAGTAATACAAGCTTCTTTTACTGTTACATGTTCAATTTCCATCTTCTTCTCTATTTTAAGCTTGCACTTGAATAGGTTATTCATGTTTTATTTTGTGTCTAACGCCAGATAACTGTCATCTTATCTTTGCGTTGATATAATAGATTTGCAAGTTTCATTTACTTTCTGTAGCTAGCCATTCATATGTGTTTATATATGTATCTGCTGGTACAGTCAGGATTATCCATCTATTCATTGAATCTATAAACTATTGAGCAATAGTGGTCGAAAGCCTTGTCAATATGGGGGTGTTCATGCATGTCTTGAGTGAAAACAGAGTTGAAACAATCATGTGACTTGATCCAAACCCCAATCCATTCCAATAGTTCAGAGAACGATATTGAGGATTTATACGTTACCAGGCATCTCCGAGCTACAACCTAGGAGAGTTTCCTGGAGTACTAACAATGCTCACCAAAAAATCTCTATTTAACATTTTTAAAAAAAATGTTTACTTTGATTCTTGCAATGATCAAAATATGTATGTTATTTTATATTTAAAAAAATCGGTTGCAACAATTAGTTTCCACAACTTAATAAGATTTTATATCTAGCTACTATCGAAAGCTTTAAAGCATTAAGAAAATTCCCAAACATGTCAAATAATGGATACATCACAATCAAGTCTAATTCTAATAAAATAAACAATGAACCAGCTAGCCTACACACACATTGTCATGTCTATCATGCAAATGCTACAATCATGCTTATCTTGAGAAAATAATCATATTCTTCCTCTTTCTCTTCCTCTTCCTCTTCTTATTTTTTTTTCTTCTTTTTATTTGTCGTTTCCTTTGTGGAGGGGCAGGGGGGGTTGTGTCTATAGTTGGCTCAAGGTAAATTATTGTGGGTTGCTACCCATACTCTATTAATATAAGATGAGTTGTCACCAAAATAATTTGCTCAAAGTCCTCCTTTTTTGCACTTAAACACATTTGGTAGAAATTGGATGGTAACCTACCGTTAAGGGGCCCCTTTTATTTAACATGAGATTTATAACCAAAGTAGAAACACAAGTTTCCAACTGTACTAACATCCACATGGTCACTAGTGTGATTTTAGAAATATCAATATTTGTAACCCTAGAAATGACTACCATTACAACCCAAGAAACATCTTCTTTTGTGAACTAACTATCATTTAAGAATTTGGTCGATACTATAAACACCATTACATCTATAGTAATAATGATAATAACAAGTGTTGCATAGCAACTTAGCCTTGCCAAAAAAATCGAAAATATATAATGGATAGTTAAGTTTTAATATGAAAGTACACAAGTAAAGAGTGTTCTTTGTTAGAATATAACTAAAATAAGAAAACCACTTTTTATTCATAAAATTTGTAAAGGAGGATTGAAACATCTATCTAATAAAAATAAAGATTTTAAACTTCTCAAGAGAAAATTCATGAGTAGTTGTCAATTATAAATTAGGTATTAACACTATCATATCATAATATGTTCACATCATCTCATATATACTAGTTATTAATATTGTGCAACCTGTAAAAGATTATATATATATATATTATATAGATATATATATGTTGTTAAAAATCTTCACAAGATTACGAGTTTCAAGTAGAACAAACAATTGAAAGAACTTTTAACTTTTTCATTAGTTATATGTTTTTTTCTTGCTTTTTCTATTTCAATTCACTACCTTTTAATTTTGACTTATCTAAATTTTTTGCCTATTTCCTTTTTTTGTTTTGTTTGTATTTTCAATTCTTAAAATAAGAATTCAATTCTTTTCACTAAGAAAATCATACAAAAATACAATTTGCAAAAAAATAAAGTAAAAAAATAAAAAATCTTATGTTTTATATTAGCAAATATGTAAATATTTATAGTCAAAGCATAACTAATACAAAGTCAATGATGAATCGATTGCTATAGTCCTTCCTTAGGGAGAGACTAATAATAATAAGAATCTAATTTAATGTCACAACTTAGCCAAACACCAAATTGACATTTGACACCTCCTTGTTTGTGGGATAAGAGACTCGACCCTCACTACGCAACAATTGGTTGGTTACTCTACAAAGGTGTGCATACCCTACCCTCTCTCTAGATTTGACCCTATGATCTCCAAGGAGGAAACACATGTTCTTACTAATTTGGCCTACTCAAATTCAAATCTAATTATTAATGTCTAATTATGCTTACAAATGTGAATGTATGAACATCCAATTAGCTTTATTTTGAACATGGTTGTTGAGACACATAAAGAATAATTAGATAAATGACTCATAAAGAAGAATGGAGATGATAATTCATCAACTCCCGTGCAATAATACAATAATAATGAATACTTAAATATTTTTCATTTATTATAAAATATTAGTTTTTCTTTGTGCTTGAAATATAAATATGTTTTTTTATAAATAGAAACTCAAAATGTGTCGATTGAAAACCCCTATTAAGGAAGCTTAGGCTTTTGAAATGTAATGGTTAACCCCTTAAATTGAATAAATTAGACATGGAATTAATCAACCTTGTCATGCCTTTAACCTTACTATTCAACCTCTATTATAAATACCTAGATAGGTAGCTCCCTTGTTGGTTTTAACCCAATACAATTAATTGTTGCAAACAAAGTCTTAAAAAATAAAAAGATGTGATGGTGCACAAACATGCACACACATATTTAACATAGAGATTTTACCTTAGAAATGCAAACCAAGAAAACTAGAACTATTTTTCATCATATTATAACTTTACAATGTTACAATACAATATGTGTATCTCACAATATCTAGAAACCCCTAACCCATTAATCTTGGAATAAAATAGAACTGTAATTCCTTAATCAAAATTGCAAAATCATGGGTTAGACCATGATGCACGATAAACTACTAAAAGTAAAAAAAAGTGTGCCAACAACATATGCAAAAAACCACCTTTTTTTTTAGGGACTCCTTGCCCCCGTTGCACCCAACAAATATGAATCACGCGTGGGTTTAATAGTGCAAAGAATATAACACATACACAACATTATCTCACTTGTTTTTTTCTTTGCATAAGGGGGTTGCACGGTCATATGATCAACAATCCTGGGCACCAATGCCCATTGTTTCTCTACACCAAGAGAAATTCTCAATGCTCACAAACTTTGTTAGTAAATCTGCAACATTCTAAAAGGTGTCCACCTTCACTAACAACATCTTATCTTCAACTATGTTTCTGGCAAAGTGATATTGAAGATCAATATGATTTGTCCTAGAATCATAAGCTAGGTTGTTCATCGAAAATATTGCACTCTAACAATCACAATTTATCCTTACAACTTGATGTACCAACCCAATACCCAAACACAATCCTTGTAACAATATTTTTATTTGCTTACATGAGTGGTTGCCATGTATTTAGCTTGTGTAATTGAGAGTGGCACTACAAACCATCTCTTACTCATCTAATTGATTACCCCTCTAAATAGGTCAAACACGTATCCACTTGTAGATATTTTATGATCTAGATCTCCATCCCAATTTGCTTCAACAAAGTCATGTATATCCAACACTTTGTCTAGTCATGGTCTTCCATGGTAGGACAATCCTTAACCAATAGTGCCATGCAAATACCTAAAATTGTCTTTGCTACTGTCGAGTGCTCCTTCCCTAGTTTTCACATATAACTGTTCAATACTTCCACTACATGTGTAATGTCTAGTGTAGTATAGACTACTACATACATCAAATTTCCAACTACATTAGCATCCACAACATGGGACATGTATGTTCTTCTCTTTATGTCTTGGGACAATAATCTGCAAATAATTTACACCTATAGGAATAGGGATCTTTATCAATTTGCATTCTTGCATTTTAAACCTCTATAATATTGTCTTGACATACTTCCTCTAATCTAACCAAAGTTTCTTGTTTTCTTAATTCCTTTTCATTTCCATCCCCAATATGAAATTTGTAGCACCAAGATCCTCATGAAAAATTTAGATGACAAATGGGTTTTCATATCCTGGATGATTTCCTTGTCATTTTCAATTGGAAACATATCATCAACATACAAGACCAAATACATAAGATGATCTCCAAATAATTTGAGATACAAACAATGATTAGCTTTGCTCATTGTGAAGCTAGGTCCTAATATATAAGTATCAAATTTTTAATAATGCATCCTTGGTGATTGATTTAACCCATACCGAGAATTTTTCAATCTGCATACAAGCTTTATATTTCCCTTCATTGCAAATCCTTCTCACTACTACAAGTAGATCTATTCTTCCAAATCCCCACATCAGAATGATGTATCCAAGTCCATCTATTCTACTTCAAAACCAAAAGTAGCAACAAAAAATACAAGAATTATAATAAAAGTTAACTTGGAAACAATAGAAAAAAATATCACCAAATTCAATTTCCTCGCTAACAATTCTACTATCATTATCAGTAATAAACAAAGCAAAATTAGAACATAAATCAAGTGGAGTATACCTTTCTAGTTTCCTTCTTTCCTAATATGATTTCCTCAATGTCGGAGTATGTGGTTCGTTTTATTTTGATTCATGTTCTTCTATAGAGTCTAATGTTAGTTTTTGGTAGTAGTGGACATGTGTTCTAGCCTCTATGGTGTCTAAGAGGCTAAGGAACACAAGGTCTCTAGAACCCAGAAAAGGATTCATAAGAAAAGCCTTAGAAACACCTCAATTAGATTAATTAGCCAATTATTAATTATTTTCCTAAGTCTAACTTAGGAAAACTAGTTAGTTAAATTAGATTAATTGAGGAAACTCGATTTTGATGTAGAGACTTCCATAAAATTCACTTGATAGGGTTAATATGATCTTAGTCATCGATTGTGATTAGATCATGGCCATTGATAGGTTAGCGAGAGATTATAAGAGCAAGTCGATGGGGTTTGGAGAACATACACTACACAATCAAGTAGTTCAACTTACCGAGTTGCATTGATTCAGCAAGGGTGTAGCTAAAGCAGAGGGAGACATTGATAATGGTGTTTTAGCGGGGATTTACGAGAAGGATTTCCAGAGATTTTCAGTGTCTTAGTGACAGGAAGAGGAGGCCGAATTTATTTGCAAAGGAGGTCAATTCAGCTAGTGCGAGTAGCCAGTGCAAGTTGCCGAGGGGAGCTTGTTTTAGTTTGTTAGTGTAACAACCCTTGGTCGATTTTCCATGTAAATAAAATAAAACCAAGGTCATGGGACACATATTCCAAACTCAATGGTGGGAAAACATTATAGTGGGCATCACTTGTGGTTTATTTATAGCTATGGAAATTGGAAAAAGCATTGGTAAATGCAAAGAGACAATAATTGGCATTTAATCATGAAAATAAAGGTAAATAGGAGAAAAGGAAGGTGAAGAGACACAAATTTGCATGCAATGGAAATTAGAGGAAAAAAAAAAAGGAAAACAGAAAGGAAGAGACTAAACATCAATAATAAAAAGGCACTTGAGAATAAGTTGACAACTTTTTCTCATCTTTTGACCAAGATCAGTAAAGGAGAAAAAAAAGTCACTTGTACAAGCAAGCAAGGAAAGCAAGGGAGTGCAAGAGGAAGCTTGGACAATTGCAAGTAAGGACAAAGATTAGTTGTGGATTGCAGGCAACAGTGTGCATGTGAGATTAGTATGCTAGTTTTTAGATGCATGGCATATGCATGTGGTTCCTTGGTTATGCATTGTCATTGACATGGAGATTTCCCTGGATTGACAGTGGTTTCAACCTTACTTTCCAATTCCTAGATAGCCATGGTGTAGTGTGTTCCCCATTTTGTTTTATGAGTGTTTCTTTGGTTTCCTATTGTTGTGGGTTGGAAAAAGTTCTTTGGAGCCCTGAAATGGCTTGGATTCCCTGGAGGCTATGGGTTGAGTTACTAGTCCCTGGAACTTGAGGGTTGGGACAAATGCTCTGGAGCCTTGAAACAACTTTTTTTCCCTAGAGATTGTGGGTTGATTTACTTGTTCCTGGAACCCTGGATAACTTGGGTAGAGACCAATTTGGTTGATATTAGTAATTTCTGGACCGTATAGGTGAAATCACTGTGGTTGAGGGTTGAGGTGGTTTGGCCTTTGGAAGCCCTAGCTAGTTCTATTTTGGTGTAACTCTTATGATCCCACATTCATGCTTGGAATATAGCGCAGGGGTGATTGGCTGAAAGACAAATTTGGTTTAACTAATCTATGGTTGGGTGGTACGTGTAAGTCCCTAACTTGGTTGGCATTTTCATATGTTAATACGAGTTATTTCCTTATTGTGATCTATGAGCACTTGTACTGGTTATTATGGATGATTTCTCATAGTTTCTATTTAGTTATATTCATGGTTTTATGGTGTGCTCTAGCTATGGATCTATCTCATGATTTGATAAAATACTAGATGATTGATGAATGCATGGGCTAAAAAGTGTTATTACGACTAGCTTGAGATGGCATTGAGCTTTCTTGGTGATTCTCAGGTGAAGTTCAGAAGTTTATGATTAGATATGCATTCATGATTTGTAGTTTATATGTTTGTCATGTGTTTGACTTAATGTATATCTTACATTAGGCATGTATTGGTCGAGATATAGCTCAAGTTTTGTTTTTTTAGCATTGTTATCCTTATTGACATGAGTTTGGAAAGTTACAGGTAGCTATGGCCAATGGTCTAGAGGCTAGCCTGAAAAAGTGGCATAGATATTACCGCCACATGCATTGAATTGAGGAATTTGGGTCATAACTGTATGTAGGAATGCCTATGGGTGCGATTATAACCTCCCAACCGCATGCACAGTTTCAAGGGTGCAATTGGGGAGTTACTCTTGTGAAAAAGATTTCAAACTCTTGGATTGATTACCTAGGGTAGTTTGCATGCTTCAGTGTGGTTTGTAGTCCCCGAGGGATGGTTGTAAGTTGTCAATTAGTTGGATCCACTTCCATAACTGGAACTTGGAGGTTGGGTTATATCATAGTGACAATAAACTCATGTTTACCCTGGAGAGCTTGTAAAACTTGGTAAATGTGGGAGGGGTGGTTACAGAGTGGTATCAGAGCTTCCAGGTTCAAACACTTGGATTGGATAGAATAAAATGTGTTGATTTATGGTAGCATTGGATGTGCTCTAAGTCTCAAAATTTGCAGGGAGGCTTGGAAACATGTATTCCATAATACCCAGAAATTGTTTTGGGAAATTCCATCCGGATTTTGTTTTATTAAAATAATTAATTATTTTTAATGGGACCCTAAGTCTAAACTTAGGAAATTAAAATAATTAAAATGTATTAATCTAACTGTGGGTGAAACTTCTAGAAGAAGATGAAGGTAGAGTCCAATTTATCTGAGCCATTGAATAGAATCTAATATGGGTTGTTGGTTCTCAATTGGAGGATTATAATAAGGACTTCGATGGGCATTTGGAAAACACACCAGGAAAATACTTTGTTACCCAAGTAAAATCAATTTTCTCACTGGTCGAAGTTCGGCAAGAGGAAATCAATTCAGAGGGAGAGTTGAAGGTGAGGAGGAGAGAGAGGGTGGCAGCATCAGTCGGGAGTGAAAGAGTAGAAGATGCAGAATAGAGAAGGGACATCATAGAGGTTGTGACGCAGAGGGACTACGTAGTCCTCACGTAGAAGCTGACACAGTGAGACGCAGAGGGGGCAACAAGTCCTTTCTTGGATCAGAATATCATCGGGAAGTGTGAGAGAACTATCAATAAATTTCTCACAAAGATTCCTCTTCTATTCTACTGGTTGTATCTTGTGCATGAAATTTTTTTGCTGAAGATTAATAAAGAAGCCCTCATCTGCTACATCGGTTTTCCCGCATTGGGTTTTTCCGGGGAAAATTGTCCAAAAATAACTGTCATTGTGATTATATTTGTGCTAGTATTTTTTCTTGAATTTACTTTCTGCAATATTTTAATTGTCAAGGTTGCAGTAGGATTTAGTTCGATATTTGTCGTAGAAACACTGTGAATAACTTATTTCTGAATTGATAAGTAGAAGAAATAATATCATTCACTGTAGTTGGATTTCTATCTAGAAATTTTCACATGGTATCAGAGGACAAATCGTAAGAAGAAGGGCTCAAAAGCAGAGAGGAAAAGGATTTCGAAATTATTGTAAAGGTAGTGCAGTTCAAATCCCAAGGAGGATGAATTTTTGAGGAGAAATTGATTTCTCTGAGTGAGTCGACAAAGAAATTCGATCTCTAGATTGAAGCTTACCAGAGGCAGAAGGGAGCAACGCATTTTTCCTTGCAGAGTAGATCTTCAACTGGGATGTAGATATTTTGCAGTAGTTGTTGTGGCAGAAAAGAGTAAGAAATAGATAGGAAAATAACACAAAGAAGGATGGAAAATCAACACGTCTTTGGATTATCTTATAAATAGAAGGAGAATTCACATGCTTGGCAAGTTCAACATCAACAGATGTTTGGTACATTGATAGTGGGGTTTCAGCCCATATGACTGGAGTACAAGAATTTGTCTCGAGCTATCAGGAAGAGCAAGTGGACTTCCATATTACTATGGGAAACAAAATGAAGTGTACTCCAGTAGGGAGAGGCACCATAGCATTTCAGATAGAAGTAGGGACAAGCATCCGAGCCACTAATGTTTTGCATGTGCCTGGGTTAGGAATGAATCTAATTTTAGTGTCTCAGTTACAGGACAAGGGATATGATATATATTTCATTGGAAAGAAAGTATATATCAAACATCCAAGCTGGAAGAAGAAGAGACAAATTGGAGATCGAAGCAACAAACTATATAGGTTGTGGCTCGAGTCTCCAATCCCACTAATAGGCAACAATCTTAATGGTGTAAAGGAATTGAATGAGCTATGGCATAAGCGAATGGGACATTTACACAATGGAGCACTGAGGATGCTCATAGAGACTATTACAGGAGTTTTAGTTCTTAGTATTGTGCATGATGATATATGTAGAGGATGCGTACTAGGGAAGTATGCTAAAGCATAATTTTCTAGGAGTAAAAACAAAGCAGAGGGTGTATTGGGATTGATACACTCAGATATTGGTCATGCAATGTCCACAAGAGCTCTTAGTGGTGGTGAATACTTCGTCACCTTTATTAATGATCACTCTAGAAAAACCTGGATCTATTTCTTAAAGACCAAGGATGAGGTCTTTGATCGATTTAGAGAGTTTAAGGCTCTCATCGAGAACATGATAGGGAAAAAGATAAAGGTATTGCGTTTAGATAATGGTGGAGAATATACAGACAAAGACTTCACAAATCTCTGCACAAAAGAGGGCATCAAAAGAGAATGGATAGCTCCATATAATCCAGGGCATAATGGAGTAGTAGAGCATAAGAATATTACTATTGTTTGGGCGACAAAGGCTATGTTGTATGATCAAAATTTGCCTAGATTCTGATGGGTAGAAGCTTGAAACACAACAATGTATATTCATAATAGAATTCCTCACAAATCTTTGGGGAAGAAAACACTCAAAGGTGTCTTCAAAGGGAAGAAGTCGGAAGTCAAACATCTCAGAATATTTAGAAGTGTGGCATATTGTCACATTCCATACGAGAAGCATAGTAAACTAGATCAGACTGCAGAAAAGGGGTACCTCGTAGGATATAGCGAGACCTCGAAGGCATACATAATCTACATTCCTAGTAGCAGGAGGATTGTAGTAAGGTAGGATGCAAAGTTCATGGAGGATAGAGCTTATAGGAAATCCTGAGAGATATTAGCAGAAGATGAGTCAATAGATATTCCTTTAGTCCAACAGTAGCAGGGTCAGCAAGGAGGACAAACAGGAGGACAAACACCTGGAACTAGTACAATGACCAGTACTAATATTTCCTCAGAGGAGGAAATCCAAGTAGTTCTCAGCAGGTGGAATGACAGGAACAGGAGAGGGATTTGATTGAGCCTCCCACCACTTGCCACAAAACTAGTAGAGAAGTACAACAAACATTAAGGGATGTAGAGGAGTTTGTCGAAGCTGCTAGAACTGAGAAGAGGCAGCATAGATAGCCTGGCAGGTACCAAGCCTTGGTAGCACAAGTTGAAGAACCCTCTAGCTTTCAAGGAGCCATACACCACCAAGTATGGGTGGATGCCATGGTAGAAGAGTATAGTTATATCATGATGAATTATGTCTGGGAAGTAGTACCTAGGCCAGAGGATAGATTAGTTGTAGGATCAAGATGGATCTACAAGATCAAGTATGCTGTAGATGGTAGTATAGAGAAGTACAAGGCTAGGTTCGTAGCAAAGAGGTACGCACAAAAAGAAGGAATAGACTATGAAGAGACCTTTGCCCCAGTAGCCAGATATACCTCTATCAGATTTGTTATATCCCTAACAACTCAAATGGTATGGGAGATTCACCAGATGGATGTCAAGACAAATTCTTGAATGGGTTGATAGAAGAAGAGGTGTATATAGAACAACCCGAAGGCTTCGAAATGCATGAGAAGAGAACTCATGTATGTAGGTTAAAGAAAGCCTTGTATGGGTTCAAGAAAGAACCCAGAGCATGGTATGGTAAGATTGATAGTTACTTGCAACAGTTAGGATTCATCAAGAGTGATGTTGATCCTAATCTCTATTATCTAATGGTGGAGAACGAGCCACTTATTCTAGTATTATATGTGGATGACTTGTTTCTAGGAGGGTCATCTAGGCTCATAAAGGACTGCAAGAAGAATCTTCAAGTAGAATTCGACGTGAAGGATATGGGGTTGATGCATTATTTTATAGGGTTGGAAGTGTGGTAGAAGGATGGGGAGGTCTTCCTTGGACAAGGAAGATATGCTACATAAATTTTGAAGAGATTCAGAATACAGGATTTTCGACCCATGGCTATGCCCATGATCACCAATTGGAAGAAAATAGATGCATCAGGAGACAAGGAGGTGGACCCCGCCTTGTACAGACAACTCATTGGGTCGCTCATGTATCTAGTCAACACTAGGCCAAACATTTGCTTTGTTGTCAACACCCTTAGTCAGTTCATGGTGGAACTGAAAAGAGTGTATTGGGCAATAGCTAGGCACATTCTTAGATATGTGTGTGGAATAGTCAGATATGGGTTGAAATACACCCGAGAATATGACGTTAGGTTGAATGGATTCACAGATGCAGATTGGGCAGGTAGTTCAGTAGACTGGAAAAGTATCTCCGAGTATTGCTTCAGTGTTGGATCATGAATGATCTCTTGGTGCAACAGGAAGAAAAAATCGATAGCTCTAAGCTCAGAAAAAGAAGAATATATGGCAGCCAACATAGCTATGTGCGAAGCTATGTGGCTTAGAAAACTGCTTGTGAGTTTGTTCAGGAAAAGAATGGAGGCGACCAATATTTTCTGTGATAATCAGAGTTGTATTAGACTCTCTGAGAATCCAATATTTCATGATTGATATAAACACATTGATAGCTTATGTCACTTTATTAGAGACTATGTTCAGTGTGGGGTAGTACAGTTGCGGTATGTCTCCATAGGAAATCAGGTACCATACGTACTCATAAAATCTCTAGGAAGAGATAAGTTCATCCAATTCAGGGAGCAGATGGGTATGGTAGAGAATATGTTTCAGTATCAGAAACAAATGGTTTCTCAATTGCAATGGCAAAAAGTTGAAGTATAGATGCAGTGTTGGCAGTGGCGGTGTCAACAACAGTACAGATGCAACATTTGTGTAGTAGCTGGTGGGAAGTGATGTCAGACATTGACAACGCAGAGGGAGATGTTGCAAAACAGGGTGATGCTTCAGCAAGGTGCATTGCAAGAACACATTCTTCGCTAAGAGGTAGTGTTGATTTCTAGTAGCATTAGATGTGCTCTAAGTCTCAAATTTTGCAGGGAGGCTTGGACACATGTATTCCACAATACTTAGAAATAGTTTTTGGAAATTCCACCTGGAGATAATTTTATTAAAATAATTAATTATTTTTAATGGGACCCTAAGTCTAAACTTACGAAATTAAAATAATTAAAGGGTATTAATCTAACTGTGGGTGAAACTTCTAGAAGGAGATGAAGATTGAGTCCAAATTATCTGAGCCATTGATTAAAATCTAATTTGGGTCATTGGTTCTTTACTGGATGATTATAAGAAGGACTTTGATGGGAATTTGGAAAACACACCAAGTAGACACTCAATCACCCGAGTAAAATCGATTTTCTCACTGGTCGAAGTTCGGCAAGAGGAAATCGATTCAGAGGGAGAGTTGCAGGTGAGTAAGAGAGAGAGGGTAGCAACATCATTTGGGAGTGCAAGAGCAGAAGACGCAGAGCAGAGAACAGACAACGCTGAGGCTGTGACGCAGAGTGATAGTGTAGAGGGTGACATTGGGATTGCACAGTCTTCACGTAGAAGTTGATGCAATGAGACGCAGAGGGAGCAGCAGGTCCTCTCTTGGATAGAATCTTGCCAGGAAGTGTGAGAGAACTGTCAGTATATTTCTCACAGAGATTTCTATTCTATTCTACTGGTTATATCTTGTACATGAGATTTTTTGCTAAAGATTAATAAAGAAACCCTCGTCTGCTGCACCGGTTTTCCCGCATTGGTTTTTTATGGGGACAATTGTCCAAAAATAACTGTGTCATTGTGATTATACTTGTGCTAGTATTTTTCCTTGCATTTACTTTCCGTAGTATTTTAATTATGAAGGTTGGAGTAGAATTTATTTCGATATTTGTCGTAGAAATATTTTGAATAACTTATTTCTAAATTAATGAGTAGAAGAAATAATATTAGTCACTGTAGTTGGATCTCTATCAAGAAATTTTCACAAAATACATATGGTTATGCATGCATGTTAGTTGTTTATGTGTTCATCATGCATGCATGTAGGTTACTTCTTGTTATGATCATGATATTTATCTATAATATTGATATGTTGATGTCATTATGTATTTATATAATGCTAGTCTCGATTGATTATGAAAATGTGATAGCCTCCCTTGAAATAGATTGAGGTATGATTTGTTGAAAAATGCAACAAGAAATTCTCAATTTGATTTTTCCTTGATTAAATTTTGAAAATTCGAATTTCCACATCGAAAGACAACTTGGATGCAATTAACTTGTGTGATATGGATTGTGTCACACAATTTCCTTAGTAAATTAGAGTTGGAGGAGTTAGAATTCAGTTAAGCATGTGTGAATTCTATTTTGTAGCAATCAATGTCAGTTATTTCATGTTGTTTTTAGTTAAACTAGTTCCAACTGTTGGAGGAACTAGTGTAAGTTCAATTGTGTAGTGGGAGTCAAACTCAGTGATCATCTAGTTAGCTAATATAACAACCAAAAATAGCTTGTGTATATAGAGAACTCACGTTCCAAAGTTGTGGCGGAGATTCTAAGGCAGTGTAACATCAATTGTAGACTAGTCTTGAGTGTACACGTGTTGTATGTAGTCAGATGATCAACCTGGGGAATTGCACAATCCATTTTGGAGAAATTCCTAAATAATAGGTGCTTAATTTCTCAAGGGATTGTGCAAGGAAATAGGGGCTCAAGCAGAGGCATAAATTGGCTAAGTCTGGGTCAGAGCTTCTCAGTGAGCAAAGAGATAGGTTATTCACTTGCAAGTTTTCACTTGGAAGGTGCACCTAATTGAGCAAAGCAATTGTAATACATCTATATGCATCAAATTAATGCAAGCAGGCATTGGGGTTTTTAGCAGATTGCTTGTTTGTGTGTTATTTCTCATTGCATGTTTGTGATTGATGTTCTAAATTGTGAATTGAATTCCACAGAGAAGTAGATTAGGTTTGTGTCTTGTGATTTTAATTAAAACTTCATGAGTAGTTGCAAATATACAACATAATTTCTACATGGTATCAGAGTAGGATTTACATTAGAGTAGGAATTTTGAAGTTGTTTCTCAGGAGGTTCGATTTTGCAGTTTAGTGTAGCAAGATCTCTTCAGAGCTAAGAAGATGACCTTCAACGGGTTGAGGCTAGAGTATGCCTTGGAAGGAACCTCTAATTTCATTGCATGGAATGATCGCATGGAGGCGGTATTGGATGACAATGGATTGCTAGAATACCTCAAGATAAATGTTGTAAAACCATAAGCATATTATGCATATAACCTTGCTCAATGGAAGAAAGATGTAGCCAAGGTGAGGAGAATAATATTGGAGGGAGTTTTGGATCACATGGGAAAGAAATTCCTTTTGGGCCAAAGGAACTTTGGTTATGATGTGACCTTTAGCAAAGGAAAATCATTCCTAAGACACATAGCCACAGGACATGTGAAGCATATCGGGGTTCATGTGAAGAACCTTTATAATCTATATGTGGAAGATTGTGTTGCACTAAGAACTAAGGCAGAGAAAGTGTAGGGCTATGCCATCAGTGAGCTTTAGCACAGAAGACTTATCCATTTGCATCATGGTGCCTTGAAGATTATGTAACAAATAACCACCGACCTCCTCAAAGGAGCACTTGAGGAGTAGGATGCATGTAAAGGATGTACTTTAGGGAAGTACACAAAATCCACATTCCATGATCGGGACAAAAAATCACATGCATTCCTAGAAAGGATCCAATATGATGTCTATGGACCTTTCTCGACAGCTTCCACTACCAGCCACAAATATCTTGTCAATTTTATTGATGACTTCTTACAAAATTGTTGGATCTTCTTCATGCAAAAGAAAGATGAGAAATTCGCCAAGTTCGTAGAATTCAAGGCACTGGTTGAGAAAGAAACTCATAAGAAGGTGAAGGCTCTCAGGGGAAATAATGGAGCTGAGTACGTGTCAAATGAATTCAATTTTTATTTTGTGAAAAATAAGGCATTCGACGAGATATGAAAACACCCCATAACCCATAACATAATGGGGTGACTGAGAGAAAAAATCGTAGCATTGTGGGAGCAATGAGGGCAATGTTGCATGAGCAAGGTCTACCTATGCATTTGTGGGATGAGGAATGCAACACAAAAATCTATTTGCGAAAATAGAGTCCTCATTGGATTCTGGGCATGATTACACTAGAGGAGGCTTTCTCGGGGAGAAAGCCATATGTGTCGCACTTCAGGATTTTTGGAGCCTCTATTTACTGCCATGTCTCCAAAGAATCAAGGAATAAGCTTGAGTCGACAACATAATTGGGGGTATTTGTGGGTTACACAGAAAATTCCCACAACTACCATGTGTATTGTCCATCCCTCAAAATGGAAGTTTTGTGAAGGGATGTAAAATTTGATGAGGAGAAAGTGATGCAGTTCTCTCTTGAGAGGGAGATTCAGATCCCACCAGAAGATGAGATTTTAGCTCCAACGGAGGAGCCTCGAGAAGTTGTGGAGCAACCAAAATTTAAGGAGCAAAGAGTGGAGACATCCACTCAAGCATAATCATGCAGAGAAGGTAGGAAAAGGACAAGGGAAGTTGATAGACTTGTACAAGATGCGGGGGAGAATGTGGGAGCTCCTTCAAATTTGCGAAGATAGAGAAGGTCACCTAATCGATATGCTAGCTACATGGATCTAATGACTGAGCTTGTAGACACTGAGCCATCCTCTTTTGAGGAAGCAATAGAGAAACCATTACAAGTTGATGCAATGGTGGAGGAATGTGAATCCATTGTCAATAACAGTGTTTGGGAAGTGGTCCCAAGACAAGAAGATAAATCAATTGTGGGTTTGAGATGGATATTCAAGGTAAAGAATTCAATAGACGGAAACATAGAAAAGTATAAGGCCATATTTGTGGCCAAGGGGTACTCTCAAGTTGAGGGAGTTGACTATGAGGAGACCTTTGCTCATGTAGAAAGGTACTCATCCATTAGATCAATTCTTACTTTGGATATGAAAATTAGGTGGAAGATCCACCAGATGGATGTAAAAACAACATTTCTCAATGGATTTAATCAGGAGGAGGTGTACATGGAGAAACTAAAAGGTTTTGAGATATTTGATTGGGAGTCTCATGTGTGCAGACTCAAGTGAGAGTTGTTCGCTCTCAAACAAGAACCTCGTGCTTGGTACACCAAGATCGATAGCTATCTCACCAGTATGGGCTTCACTAAAAATGAAGCAGATGAAAACCTCTATCATATCTTGGTAGAAGGTAAATTGCTTATTATTTTCTTATATGTTGATGATTTGATTTTAACTGGTGAGAAAAGCTGATCAGATCTTGCAAAGAGGACCTTGAAGGGAATTTGAAATGAAGGACATGGGTCTCATGCATTACTTCCTCTGGTTGGAAGTATGGCAAGGCGATGGGGAATTGCTTTTCTCGCGGGGAAAGTATGCCAATAAGATAATTTAGAGGTTCCGCATGGACAGATGCAAACCCATGGAGACACCTCTACTGACCAACTGGACAAAAGAGGATGCCACTTCAAGAGAGTAAGTTGATGCTATTGTTTACTAGAAGTTGGTGGGTTCATTAATGTATCTTGTGAACACACGACCAGATATGTGGTATGCATTCAACCAGCTAAGCAAAGCTATGGTTAGGCCAACCTAATTATATTGGAAGGCAATGAAGCATGTTTTATGGTACCTTAGAGGCACTACCCAGTTTGGACTATGGTAAAGACAGAGAAAGGGAGTGAAGCTGTGTGGTTTCACAGATGTAGATTGGGTGGGGAGTCCAACAAACCGAAAGAGTAAATCGGGTGGAATTTTCAATGTTAGGTCCACAATTGTTTCTTTGTACAAAATGAAGTAAAGATCTGTGGCGCTTAGCTAACCAGAAGTAAAATACATGGCTGCAAGTCAAGCAACATGTGAGGTGATCTGGATGAGAAAGATACTTGTGGGATTGTTTGGTCAGATGATGGATCTAATTGTGATCTATTGTGATAATCATGGTTGCATTAATCTCTCTGAGAATCCTGTATTTCACAATCGATCCAAGCATATAGATATCCGATATCACCATTTACAAGTTTGTGTGCAAAGGTAGATAAGGTTACTACAATACATTCTAACAGAGGAACGAGATGTTGACATTTTGACCAAGGCCTTTTCAAGAGGGAAGTTCAAGTTCAAATGGTGCAGGATAGGGGTGGTTGATAATCCCTTTCTTACTGAGAGGGAGTGTTGAAAAATGTAGAAAGAAATTCTCAATTTGATTTTGCCTTAATTAAATTGAGAAAATTAAAATTTCTAGATCAACAGAGAACTTGGATGCAGTTAACTTGTGTGACATGGCTTATGTCACCCAATTTACCCAATAAATTCAAGTTGGAGGAGTTAGAGTTCAGTTAAGCATGTGTGATTGCTAATTTGTAGCAATCAAGGCCAATTATTTCAAGTTTTTTTCAATTAAACTAGTTCCAATTGTTGGAGGAGGTAGTGGAAGGTCAGTTTTATAGTGGGACTTCAGTCAAACTCAGTGATCATCCAGGTAACTGATCAATCAACCAATAATAGCTAGTGCATGTAGATAATTCGAGTTTCCCAATTGTGGTGGACATTTGAAAGTAATGTAACATTAGTTGTAGACTAGTCTTGAGTGTACATGTGTTGCATGCAGTCAGATGATCAACCTTGGGAATTGCACAATCCATTTTGGAGAATTTCTTAAATAACAGGGGCCTAATTTCTCAAGGAATTAGGCAAGGAAATAGGGGCTCAAGTAGAGGAAAAAATTTACTAAGTCTGGGTCAGAGCTTCTCAGTGAGGAGAGAGATATGTTATTCACTTGTAGGGTGTGCTCAGTTGAGAAAAGCAATTATAATACATCTCTATTCATCATATTAATGCAAACAAGCATTGAGGCTTTTAGCAGACCTGGAAAAAAAGATTGTGTGCATGTGCATTTTTTCTCATTTCATGCTTGTGATTGATGTTCTAAATTGTGGATTGAATTCCACAGAGCAATAGAGTAGGTTTGCGTCTTTTGATTTTGATTAAAACTTCATGAGCAGTTGCAAATCTACACCATAATTTCTACATGATTTGATTACGTTTTCTATTTGGTTTATCTAACATGACATGTTTGTAGGAAATAGAAGATCAAAGATGAAGAGAAGAGTGTTGGACTACAGTTCACATGACTCCCCTTACATGCTTGATGTGACTTCAATCGAATGGGACAGGTCAGTTGAGCAACAAGGAGAAGAATAATCTCCTGATATAGAGGATACACCGAGAAGTTTGAAGGTATAAATTTGAAGTTGTAAGGAAGATAATAATAGGTTGATTGAGGAACATAAAAGGCTTTCCAAAACTTAAGAAAAGCAAGCAGAAGTTAATGCAGTCATCCTTCAAAGCCTCTCATATTTGCACAAGCAGTGACAACTGGGAATTAATCATGGGGATTATGGTAGCAGGCCTTAGAGAGGACAAAAGCTGGACAAACATGATATAGTCATAGGTGGCAGATCTTTGGATACACCTGACATAAAGGGTAGTACTTATGGATTTCATTCTAGTTCTGGTTCCAAGAGACATCATCGCCATCACCACTATCATCTGTATAGGAGGAATGATAAGTAGTACTAACCAGATGAGTTTAGGAAAACTAAGTCTCCTGCTTTGGATTGTGAGTTGACTAAGTCAGAAGATGCAGAAGCATGACTGATTGGGATAAAGAAGCTCTTTAGATTACATGAACTACTAAGAGAATATGAAATCCAAGATAATGATTTTCAGTTTCAAGGGAAAATCATATATCTGGTGGGAAGATGTGAATCGTGTCAGAGGCATTAGATATGAGGAGTTGATTTGGGATGAGTTTGATAAAGACTCTTCAGGAAGAAGTACTTGTCTGAAATATACTATGATGAAGGGGCCAATGAATTCTATGATCTTAGGATGTAGCTGATAAGGAACATGTGATACCTCATAAGAAATTCAAAGTAGTTGAGAAAGGATATGGGTCTCAATCTGAGGAGCAACAGAGTAAAGGCAATGGAAGACAACCATTGTGGTGACTAAACTTGTGATAAAAATCATCGCAAGAAGGATTTCCCTTTGTATCAGAGTGGCACAGTGGATGTGTGGTAGGCCTCAGATCTATAGTGCTCAGGAGGTACAGACAGTTGGGGATGTAGGTCAAAGTATTCCTCAGATCTATGTAATAGTGGATAACAAGAAGGAAAATCATCAGACATTTGTTATCGAGATGAAAGGTGGAACCAGATGGAGAGTTCCATGCAGAGCCTCATTGCATTTTGCAGCAGAATAAGCTGATGCTCAGGAACCAAGTAATATAGCAAGTTAAAGTGTAGTGGAGAAACTATGGGCTGAGGAATGTACATGGAAGACAATTGATCAGATACATGCATGATAGTTGGTTTCCATTTATAGTTGGATTCGACAAGGGAATTGGAATCCCTTGAGAGATGATATGTGCATGTGTTTAGTTGCAAGGAAACATGCTCAATACAATAAGGTAAGGTAACTGGTATATTGTGATATTTATTTATGCATTGATAATTATATGTTTATAGATGTATGATGCAGGGAATTGCATGAAAAAAAGACTACCATAAATATTCAAGAAGGCTTAGGTTGATATTCCCCTTAAAAGTATTAGGAACCATGGGGTTGAGTCATGGTGTTTGTTGAGCGTTTTGTGCTTTCGGTGTTTTGTGATTTTTTGTGCTTGATTTGCGGTTTTGATTGTGCTTGGTGTATGGCCATGCCACTTTGTTTATGGGTTGTATTGTTGTTGGTTTTCTTCGTTTTCTTTATCTTTCCTTTTTGTTCTTTCCTTTTATGTTTTGAGGGTCTTGGGATTTGGTTGGGGAAAGAGGAAAGTAATGGAGCTCGAGGAGAGCTGAAAGAATCCTTACATGTAATTAAGACCCAGATGAAGCATGGTGCATGAGTAAAGGGAAACTAAAGGCAAGAATATGACAACCAGTTGGGCTGGTTGGGTCTATTGGGATAAATGGACTGTAGCAAGACATTCACAAGAAAGGTAAACATGAAAGGTAAAGTAAATGGATTTGAGGCGTCATATGCCTTCGCTATGTTGTGAACTATTATTCTCAATGTTGTGCATGTTGTGCACAAATAAAGGAATTTATCTTAACCTTGACCTTATGAACACTGACAATTGTGTTGTGATCATGATTATGCTAATGTCTATGTATATATATGTATGTATGAATTCCATTGTCTGACAGGGTCATCATGGATCATTCTTGTGGAAGAATGATTGTTTTATGTAGGTGAATGGCATGAAAAGGTTCTTGGTTTGATAATGAATCAAGTGGGCAGGGTAGCCCTGAAAGGTCTATGAGGTTAGTATCATATGGATATGATTTTGATATTATGTGCTTATAACTATGCCTATGTTTATGTTATGGTAGGCAATGTTGAAGGGTACATCAACAGAATAAAAGCAGTGTGATCTGTGGCATGTTGGGACAAGCATGGATAGCGGAAAGAGCCACATACCTGGGATTTGGGTTGTGGATGCACGTAGTAATTCCTGGAAAGACACTAGAGGCAAGGTTTCCTAGTAGAGATGGTGTGGCCTCTGGATGTGCAGTACTACTGTTGTGTACCTGTTGTACATGTTGTGTTGTGCACACGTAGTGTCATGTACATGTCGTGTTACATGTGGTACTATTTCATGTGTATTGTGTAGTAATTATATTGTGACATGTTTATTTGGTCTGTTGTCCTATGTGTATGTTGGGAACGAGATTCCCAAGGAGAGTTTTGGGGCTAAAAGCCCATGTTTTGGGTCAAATTTTGTAATAAAGTTGTAAAGTCTCCGTATTTTGTGGTTGCAGAGCACGAAGGTGTCATGAGTCATAAAGGGTTGTCTACCCTTATTTTGTAAAGTGTAAAGTCAGCTGTAAAGATCTACCCATGGTCCACGGACTATGGGATTGTATAAAAAGAGCTAAGTAAGTAAGCTTTATGTAGTTAGAAGTTTTAGAAGAAGTCTTGAGCGATAAGGTGTAAGTCTTTGGAAGTCTAAGTTTTGGTTCCTAGTGTAGGTAGAGGCTCTACAGTTGAGTGCGTAGAGGCCTAGGGTGGACGTCCGCAGTTGAGTGGGCGGACCCCTGCAGCTATGTGCATATGGCAGATAGATTTTGTAATCAACTGAAGATATCAATAAAGAGAAGCATTCTACAAATTTTGTGTCTTTCATTCCTGTTAATGATCTTGTCATATTGTGTATTAATTTCATTTACAATGCTTATGTGATGCACGAATATATGAAATTACGTTGGTTAATTGAATGCAAGTAAGAATATCAGTTTACGTGGTGATAACTGTGATCATTTAATAAGATAAGTAAGACACTTGAGATAACTTGGGAATCTATGCAATACGCTGTCTTAGAAGTGCGAAAGAACCTGAACCGTAGGTTAGGGTTGTGTGAAGGTCAATTGTACCCCTTCGCAGAGGTACCAAAGGGCAGAATAAAGGGCTAGATAGATAGAGCCCTCGCACTTAATGACCTATGCGAAAGAAGGAACAAAAGGAATGAACCAACATCACGACCATCTCAGGGTGCAGAAACTTGGTTCTAGCATCCCCCCATACTGCTTTAGGTGAGACTTTGGTCCGCACTACGCGGGTTGATGCCGAAGGAGCTAGTAGTGTAGGGATTTGTTTGGCTAACTAACGCTGAACCTGTGTTAGGCCCCATTCAGCCAAAAAATGGTTCCGTTGCTAGGACCAGAATCTGCATAAGAGATGTGCAATGTCGCATCACTCGAATCCAATTAAGAAAGAGATCAGAGACTGGTTGGATAGGAAGATCCATGAATTCACAGAGCAGGAGAACAGAAATCTGCGACTGACAAAGGAACAGTGGCTGGACAGGTACCTATTTATAGAGATCCACAAGATCTTTTTCTATTCCTTTTAGGTTGAGCTATACGAGTGTATCACGAAGCTAGCGGATAGCCAAGGAAGGTGGAGACTTGCGGTCCTATTGTCTGGACCCCAAAGTTAGTACAGAGACTGGAAACCTCTGAGGATAATATTGCCCATGCTATCAATCATTGGCTTGATCACATCATAGGAGGATTTGTGAATGAATTCACAGTCGATAGCTCAGTTAGCTACAATGAGGTGGAGCAATGCTTTTTCAGAGGTCGCGAGGTAAGTACTTGAAGTCTTTGAATACCTAGATTAAGATGTTATTGTGTGAAAAATGGGTTATGTAGCTACCTTGATGTTCAGAGCTATGGGAAGCGGAAAGAATTATAGGAATGAAGGAAGAAAAGGTCTTGAATATAGTCCATTGATTTCACCTCCATTTGGTGATGAAGAAGGAGTAGCGCAGGCTTCTCGGCAAAGTGATATTCAGTTAATAAGACAAGGATTCTTGTGACTGCCACCTCCACCCACACCACCTGCAACTTCACCACCATCACCTATGACTTCACCCATACCACCTCCACCTCCACCGTAGTTTAGCATGGCAAATTCAATGAAGCTTCCTGTTACACAATAATTTGTCACTGGCCTCATACCCCCTGATCTCGGATAAAGTCAGTCTTTGAGTGACATCTCCACAGTGTCATACATCAAATGAATGTGTCCATATCTTCCTAATCATTCAAGAAGATTAGACAAGTGCTCGTTAATCCTGAAGATTTACCCTTTTAACCATGTTTTTACATCATCACAAGTAAACCCCATTCTTCCTGCGACGATTCTCTGTCATGAACTATAACTTCACGACGTCGTCGCACGGGTGCATCTATTTCCCACGACAGTTGAATTTTAGGGCTCGGAGCAAGTCCTTAAGATCCTTCCTATGATGATGGCTTTGAATACACCGCTTCCTTGCGACGTCGTCACTGAGCCTTAGTGTATGACTTGCGACGATCGAGATATGGTGAATTAGTTCAAACAAAATGCTTCTAGATGGTTCTAGAACTAGTTGTTGGGTCAAGGGAGTTCACCTTTCCTCCTTTGGGATGGTGGTTCCAAATTTTGAGAAACCTCCCTTGAGGATAAGCTCCCTCTCCCTCATTTTATGGAGGCTCCTCCTGTTATAAAATCACTCCCTATTGCTATGATCAGCTAGTTTTTTTGGATTTGAGCAAATTAGCTAGCTTTGGTGTGAGTTTGCAGTGTGAATTGCTGATAGTTTAGCAATTGGTTGTGGATTTCCTTAGCTTTGTATTAGAGCTTGTGAGTGAGAGAGAGATTTATCATCCATTTGGGAGACCCTTTTGAAAGTGAATGCTTGAAGAAACATACTGGCTGGACCCTTCGAGAAGCCTTGCGATGTCAAGGCTTGGTTGTAAGCTTTGCTTTTATTCATTTTAATACAATTAATGGTGATTTCCTATGTTTTGTGTAAAATATACTTGATAACTTATGGTTCCTTGACTATCTAAGTAAATAGATCATTGTTGTGTTCTGTTATGTGTTCTGTTGTTCTCTTGTGTTGTTTCAGGTAAATTGCTCATTGAGGAGAAGGAAATGATAGCTGAAGCAGCGCAATGAAAGCTCCATCGAACACCGGTTTGAGGTAGGATCTTTCAACAATGACTGTTTAAGGGAATTAGTTGTTGTTTTGTATTTTTGTGACTAGACCCACTCTAGGGCTAGAGGGGTTTCTTTTGTTCACAGAGGGAACATTTCCTACATCACAAGTTGGCGACTCCGCTGGGGAATCCTTTGTATGGTCTATTTATTTGCTCTTGATTTGTTTTTGATTTAGTGTCTCTTGATTTTGGGGCTAAGCCATCAGTGTTCTGGGTTACCTGGGTTAAGCTGGTAGTCCCTCTCACTATCTGAGAAATTAGTCTGGTGTCCTTTAGGTGTTTTTACTTTGTTTTTTCTCTTAATTGAGATCATTGATGTTTATAGCTTAATAGTTGCGACGACATCGCACTTGTCGTCTTTAGTAAACCTGCACGTCGCAGATAACCCATCGTACAGTTGCGACGATTCCTGAAATCGGACCATCACAAAAGACAGGTGTACACCTATGACGCCGCCATCCAGTTGCTAGCTTTCTACTTGTGACGATTTAATTTTTGTCTCAGGTTGCTAGTTATAGCCTTCCGATGATTCCTGTACAAGTTGTTTTTACAACTTTACCTCCTGAATCAACCAGTGTTGCTTGACCCCTGTTGTCTCTTGTCTCTCATTAACTTGTTTTGGGTTGCTCATCCTTCCAAGATTCTGAACTACGTCCACAACCATCTTGTTGGCTTGTTTGAAGTTGTTTCCTTGCTGCTTGTCTATCCTTTTTGATTGGTCATAAAATTAGTTTGATGTGTTGATTTGATTTCCGTTTGCTATTCAAACATAGATTAAATTTGTTTTGATCAGTCAGGCTTGCATTTGCTTGTTTGTCATTAAATTCCAAAAAATAAAAAATATTGCATTCATACAACATACGAAAGTGAAAGCGCATTTGCATTACTATATTTTCATGATTAAGAAATTAGAAAGCAAAGTTCAAATCTTTCATTAGTAGTTGTGAGATAAGTGTATCGATGCATTGCATTTCTTAGTGATTGGATTGCTTGCATGCACTTCTTTTCTTGCATTTGCTTGTCTTGGTTTGCATTCACTTGGAAATGAACTCCTTACCCTCATTTAAGTAGTGGTTCATCGAAAGGAATGGTGTTTTACTCATTGTAGTTGCATCCTAGAAATTGTTGAAATACATTCGGTAGGGCCTGAAAACAAAAACTTAATCCAAAATTAACTCTTAAAATCTATTGAATGAACCCAAAAACACATTGGAACCTAATTCACACTTATCTAGAGGTCTAGGCTAGAGACGTGCTCCAACGTCGTTAAACCTAGTCACTATTGTTTTTGCTAAGGTTGGGTGATTCCTCCTGTGATTCAATAGCTACTAGTATGGATTTGTGCTCCCCATACCGTCGAGAATATATCGGGAGACCCCACTAGGTTATCATCCTATCATCCATAGGAAGCCAAGTCTGTTGCCTTACGAACCGTAATGCACCAAACACAACATTCGAGAAGATTGACTGCCGTACAGAAAGTCCTTGGCCATTTCTCCTTCATTTGATCACCAAGGTGTATATGCAGTTTTACAGTTTGTTTGGTAAACCTCTTGTCTAGTACTCTAGAGTAGTCACTTTCATCCCTTTTCGACTCCTTAAAAGAAAAGGATCATCTGAGCACTTGTCCTTTCAGGCTCATTAAACTTCGAAAGCGATAGAGTCACCTTTTCGTCCTTTTCTTGACTCTTGAAACATGAAAAGGTCAAGTTTTGTTCCTGTGTCATAAAATTTATTTCCCACGAAATGTTCCTGGTAACAGTTAGATTTATTGGTTACACTGCGAGTGTGTTTCAAGGTTTTTTTCGATGGCCACATTCCCCGAGTTTACCGGTCAAGGTCCTCCCCCAGATGGGAATCCTGGTCCGTTTCCTCCTTTTGGAAATGCTGATGCTCTGTATATGGAAACATTGTATTTTCCTCGGTTAACCATCACTTTGCCCATTTTGTTGTTTTTGACATCGGTGGTCCCAAGTGTCATGACCCCTCTTTCGCAGTCTCCTTTGTTTGAATCACGACACGATGATTCTAGGGTCGAGCCTTCACCTTCTTCCCCTATTTCTTCGTCCTCCTCTCCGACTTTGCATGGTGAAGGTTCCACATCTAGTAACCAGAAGGCTAAGAAAAATAAGAGGAAGATGATGAAGAAGAAGAAGTTGGATAAGTGAGAGGCCACCCATGTAGCTATCACTCCGAGTACATCTCAGGTCAAGACACCTTCTGATCCTCCGCGAAAGGTTAAGTTTCCTTGTAAATTGTGCAAGGGTGACCATATTCTTCATGATTGTCTTGGTATTCCTAGGATCTTAGAAGCATGGTCTCACGATCTGGCTCATCACTCATCATCCTTTGAAGCTCATGTCGTAATTCAATCCTTGATTGGCAGTGGTAAGAAGAAAGGGAAGATTTGATTCCCCTGTAGGCTATGTGAAGGCAACCATCTCCTTCACCTTTGTCCTCTCATGGACAAAGCTTCCACTGTTTTGGAAAGTCTTACAACTTCTTCGCCTCCACTTCCAGTTGGTTATCAGAGGCTCTCCTCAGACCCTCTCCCCATTGACAAAGAGATTGACTTGGATTCTTCTTTTGTCCATCCTTCTCTTCCCGAGCTTGGCTATGCCAAGCCTGTTCCTGACCAACCATTGGTCGGGAAGAGTGTTGAGCTGGGTTCACCACTAGTTGTACACTCTGTTCCTAAAGAGCATCATGATCACATTGCTCATGTTCTTCTTGTCTCGTCAGATTCTCCTAAGTCTGAGAACACCCCTCCTATCCTAGCGAATCAAGAGGGTCCTTCTTCGGTTCCTGTAGAGCATGGGGGAAATCATACAATGCCCTCGCCAAGTAGTTCGGTTGTTTCTTTTGACTGGAGTAACTTGGCTGCATTCTGCCTTTCATCCTATGTGCCTTTCCAGATTACTATACACGCCTATAAGATGATGGTACCTGGCACTCTCTTTTAGAAGGTGTGTCTGTTAGCTTCATGCCTTCCACTACTTGGCAAGCTTTGGGTTCCCCACAGCTTGTGGCTGTCAGTCATAATTTGTTGGCTTTCGATGGAGGAACTCGTCAAACTTTAGGGATCCTTCCAAAGTTCCCTATTACTTTGGGAGGAAAAACTGTTTATATCTACGTGATGGTCATCCAAGGTGCTTTAGATTTCAGTCTTCTCCTTGGCTGTGATTATATTTATGCCATGGGGGCTCTTATTTCTTCGCTTTTCCATGTGGTTATTTCCCCATGATGGAAGAATGGTGACTATAGATCAATTGTCATTCTTTAGCCCCCAGTGCCTCTTGTGCCACCATCATCCCCTCTCAGTTCTTGTCCACAAGCAGTGCCTTCCCTACCACAAGTCAATTAAGTGGCTACCCGTTCCGCCTCCACATCTGTTAATGATCATGTAGATGGTCTTGTACATCATGGACTAGGGGCATTGGAAACCGATCTATCATTGGTGCCTAATGACATGTATTCCTCCCAAAGCATGGTTCTTCCTTCCAGTGAAGATCTCTTGGGAGTCATGTTCTTGTATGGCCCATAAACCAGGAGTATCGAGGATAGTCCTTCTATTGTATCAACCTCGTTAAAAAATGAAACAAATGTCTTGATGGAACATAGTTCCTTGTCTTGTGTCAAGCTCGTTAAAAAATGAAACAAGGGGTCATGAGGAAAGTTCTTGATCTTGTGTCAACCTTGTTAAAAAATGAAACAAGGTTTATGAGGATAGTTCTTTTACTGTGTCAACCTCATTAAAAAATGAAACAACTCCCTTTTCCAAATTGAGTCTTTGATTACGATCTCGTAAAATATGAGTCAAGTCTTTCCAAGATCTCGAAAGTGAACCTTCATTCCATCCACCTCGTTTAATGCAATGAAGCTTGGGGGGCATGTACCTTGATTTGCGTCATTATGCTGGGGGCATGTGAACTTATAACAAGCATAGTTTTTCGTTTCAAGCTTGTGTAAACATGAAACTGAATCCAAGAAGAGTTCTCCATGGTTCAAGCTTGTGTAAAAATGAACCCATACCCGATTTACATCTCGTGATTTCCATTTTTATTCGCTAAATTCTGCTAGATGAGCCTTGGTTGTTTCATTCCATCGCCACCATCTCTTTGGACGATCATATGCTTTCACTTGGTTGTTTTTCCTTTCTTGAGGAACCACAATGATGAGTGGTTTTGTTAGCCAACCTCTTGACCATTACATGTTTTGAGTAGTTCCACCATTGCCGAAACTAGTTGCTACCCTTTATACCACTCGTTCCTCCAGGACGAGTCGTCTTTAAGCTCTTTTTTGACTCATAAAAGATGAAAAGATTGCCTAGTATTTTTCACTTTTTGACTCGTTAAAGAGAATAAAAATGGCGGTTTGTTTTCATCGCTTTTCCGACCATTTAAAAATGAAAATATGACCGGGCTTTTGTCATTTCAATCTCGTTTTTGGTTATGAAACTTCGTGTCTCCGATTAGTTTTCTAATTTTTCGGATTGGGAACACTAGTTACGAAAAGTACTCCTTGACTGAAATGGTCGAGTGGTTCTCTCGAGTATTGTTTTCTACCTTTTTGGGCTTGAGAGACACAGACTTATGAAAAGGGCCCCCCCCTGGAATTTTCTTTTCTGCGTCTTTTTCAAACTCTCTAAACATGAAAAAGGCTTCAAGTTTTACCTATGTCGAACTAGTTAAACCCCGACGACATTAGACTCGTCACCATGATGAGACCTGAGCTTCTCCTCCATAGGGCTCGTTAAAATTTCACTGGGTTGGATTTTTTTCGAAGGACGAACTTATATCACAAGCATATGCTATCTCCTTCAAGATTTTTTTTCAAAAATAATTGGGGTACTTGCCAGCAATGGTGGGGGAAAATTTGGAAATATTCCATTAGTTACCTACGACAGCTAGTCACTCTTGAACATCGATACTTTTGCTTCTTTTTGGGTTTGGGATATTCTCACATTGTCTTTGGCCTTCCAAGGTTTGGGTTTATCATTTTGCCTCATTCCATTTGATTCTTCTTGTCTTCGTCAGACCTCTAATCCCTTGGTACCAAAATGCTGCTGCATTTCGGAGTAATGTCACCGATATGTTCAAGAGTTTAATCCTTCTGCAGTTTGCACCCTTACCTCCTCCTCTGATTCTCTATTTCATTTGTCTTCATCTTGTTCCTTGTCTCGTGTCACTGATGTGGGAAACATTATGGCCCTCTTGTGATGGGTCGCTTCCTGTTGACACCAACTCATTATCCAGGAAGTCAATCTAGAGATTCCTTTCGGTACCTTGGAGCTTGCATGCCTCAATGGAAAGTTCTTCTTTCTCGATGATAGACTTGCATCATTGGTCTTCGATCGGGTGATTCCATGAGTGTTCGAATCCAGATCATTCTTAACACTTTGTGGATTGTACTAACAGTACCTTGAGAACCATTGACATTACTAATGGTCTCTCTCACGCTTGTTAATGGTTTACATCATTGACTGGTAATCAAGCGATTATCTAGTATGCTCGACTTCAGCACATCTATTTGCATATTAGAAATTGTACTATGATCAATTGGGATTCAAGACCCCGGACTAAGAATACATAAGTTCAGGTTGCGTGGATTGGTTTGTCATTGTATACATGACTCTTTGATTGGATGGTTGCGACCATACCCGAGTCTTTCTGGATGGCTGCGACCATACCTCTATTTTTATAGGGTCTTATCAACTGGATGGCTGTGTCTATACCACAGACCAATTCTATCTATCTTTTGGATGGCTGCGCCCATGCCTAGACTTCATGTATTTCTTTCACTGTCAGAGATATCAGTTGTACTTGTGCATGCAGGTTCTCAGCGATGGTGTTCCGGTTCGGTTATGATTTCATAAAGCATTTCACCCCTCCCACTCTCTCGGCCTTCATGCTTTAGGGGGCATCTGTTACACAGTAATTTGTCACTGGCCTCATATCCCCTGATCTCGGATAAAGTCAGTCTCTGAGCAACATCTCCGTTGTGTCATACATCAAATGAATGTGTCCATATCTTCCTAATCATTCAAGAAGATTAGACAAGTGCTCTTTAACCCTGAAGAATGACCCTTTTAACCATGTTTCTGCATTGTCTCAAGTAAACCCCATTCTGCCTGCGACGATTCTCTGTCATGAACTATAACGTCATGACATCATCACAACGGTGCATCTGTTCCCCGTGACGGTCGAATTTTAGGGCTTGGTGCAAGTCCTTAAGATCCTTCCTGCGACGACAGCTCTGAATACACTGCTTCCTTGCGACATCGTCGCTAAGCCCTAGTGTATGACTTGTGATGATCTAGATATGGCAAATTAGTTCAAACATAATACTTCTGGGTGGTTCTAGAACTGGTTGTTGGGTCAAGGGAGTTCACCTTTCCTCCTTTGGGATGGTGGTTCCACCTTTTGAAAAACCTCCCTTGAGGATAAGCTCCCTCTCCCTCATTTTACGGAGGCTCCTTGTTACATAGTAAAATGTCACTGCCATCATGCCAGTCTCCCTACTGTGTTGTGAAACCATATTCACCTATGCTCATGCTCCTCAAAATGGCTAAAAAACCCTCTTTGCCTAAGTTAAATGAATCACCGCGTCTGTTAATTAAATAACCGCGCTGACAGGCGGAGGTTAGTGTTACTGCTGCGCTGCCAGCGCGGAAGCACACGTGTTTTCTGCGCTGGTCCCATTTTACGGACAGCGCACCCTCCGTTTGCCCTGTTGAGCGCTGACCAGGCCTCCTCTATAGTTGATCTGCGATGTCAGCGCGCCAGCTCAGTGTCTCACCCGCGCTGATCCTGTTTGGGCGAATTTGTTCTAACAACCAACCTTCCAGATCCCTCCAGACTTGGTTGTTAGCATTGTTGAGGTCGCCATCCTTTCTCTGGCATGTCTGTTCGACTGACCATCCACTTATCTTGGGGGAAAGCTCATCCTTTACCTATTCAAGGAGACTCCTTCTCCTTTATAAGCCTCCTCCTTTGCCCATGAGCAGCTAGTTTGGAACATATAGACTTTGATTGAGGAATTCTTAGTGCATTAGTGCTGCTCTTTGTAGGCATTTGGTGTGTTGTGTGAGGATTGCTTTGAGCTTGAGGAAAGTCATGAGTTTGTTGCCTTGTATGTGAGAGAGAGACCTCTTTGACTTGGGAGATGTGCTTCAAAGGTGAATGTTTGTTAGACATGCTGGCTGGACCCTCTAGAGAAGGACTCAGCGTCAGGACTTTGGTTGTACCTTACTCTATTTTCTGATTAATAAAGATAGATGACTACTCTTATGGTTCCATTTCCATTTGTCCTATAAATGATTAATGTAAATTGTATCCTTCCTGACTGATACATAGTTGTTTTTAGTAGGCTTGTGTTTGTCTTCTCTTTGCTTATGCAGGTGTCCGCCCACGAGGATAGTGGAGGATTGTGATCGGCTGGAGCGAAGGAGCGAGAGTGGCATCTCTTCGTCAAACATAGCGCTGGAATCCAAGTAGGTTTTCTTTACCCACTTGTTAATTGCAACTAGGAACTTGCAGAGTAGCATTGATTTATTGTTGCTAGACCTCTTTTGGGCTAGTAGGGATCGCCTCTATCCGTAGAGGGGATTTACCTCTCCAACACTAGCCTTGCGGCATGAAATTTCACATAAACCCTAGATGAACACAACCCACCATTTGCACTTGCTTTGCCAAAGGAAAAGAGTGAGTAAGATTATGGTAATTAATTTTTGATCATATTAGAAGAGTAAGGAATAGGAATACAAACTTAAATTTGAAGTTTGGGTGAGTTTTGGCAAGTTTCGGGCTACTTTGTCCCAAGCGTAGCGTAGTTGGTAGAAGCGCAACGCAGTTCAAAGAAGCTCAACATCATATTCCAACTAGGTTTTGGAGGCCTTAAACTACTCTAAATTGAGAACTTGATAGCTATTTTGAAATATCTTGAAGCCTAATACAAGATGGACTCATCAAGATTTTAATTTGGACACTCTAGGGAGACAAATTGATTTTGCCAAGGTCGCTCCAAAAACCCATGGTGTCTCTGACAAAAGCACAACACCAACTTGCAGAGAACTTTTGGATGCCTTCCACTAATATAAATAACTATCTAAAGGTACCATTGGAAATATTAGGATGTCTGCTACAAAATATAGTCTTAAGAACTGCCAACACGTGCTCCAAATCCCTGAAAAGTTGTCTTGAATTCAAACTGTTCAGAAGTGTAACAAGTCTCCTATTGCAAGTGTAGTTTGGGAATTTCTCTTAAGTTATAACACCTATGCATAAAATGAACGAGGTTTTTGTTTCTTGGCCTATCATTAAAAAAAAAAAACTCTTTCAAGTTTGTAAACTTCTTCTCCATTTGGTCATAAACATATTTTGAAGCAAAAATGGCCCTATGAGAAATGATGGGACGAGGTAGTGTACTACAACATTGTCTTATTTGAAATAAAAAATTACCTTTACCTTTATTTTGCTTTCAATAACATGTTAACTCCCTTTAGCCATTGAATTACATGATGGACATGTTTTTATTTTGAACTATGGTATCATGATGACACATGGAGTGAAACCCTAGACCATGACCTAAAATGAGGAATTTAACCATTTCGTGACCCAAGACACTTAAATGAAGATATGATACCTCAAAGAAGACAATGACCATGATGAGTGATGAAGAGCATTAGTAAGTTAAGGGAGCTGTAGTGACCTAGGCCCAACAACTAATGACCAAATGTTTATTTGAAGATCCGAAATGACAAAAAATTGACTTGACACCCTAAAAACACCTTGTAAGAGCATATTTGATCACTGGTGACAGGCTAAACTAACTAACACTAACATGTACAATCCTATCACCTCTCTGATATATTTGAGTCACCTCAGGCCTAGGTATCCTATCAACTACAGTTCTTCTAGATGGGCCACTCTTCACATGCTTAGGTGGTGCTAATGGTGTACTTGAGTTTGCAAATTGACTAGTAGAAGACAATAAGACATCTGACTGATTGAATGTTTCCCAAGTAATATTCTTTTGAGCAAGCTGAGGAAATACAATAATATTGATGAGGGCATGGTGAAAAAGGCTTTTTTGATGATCACTCTCTCTATGCTGCACCTTCTCTTCCATTTTAGCTAAACTTTTGTAGAGGTAGTAGGCTAGGTTTAGTGGCTTTACCCCTATGAAATGCATGAGCAGTGTAATATGGTATTTGTACAATCTAGAAAATCTTCCTTCACATGTAAAGTACTTCATAATAGCCCTCATTTGTGGAGAAAATTTCTCAAGGAGCTATCCCAAATGAAAAACCTTCTTAATGTTGTGTGTATAGTGATCTTTGATGAAAGTTTGATAGTTTTGCGGGTCCAAATCCTGACTCTTAAACCATTTTTCTCCAATGTTGGGTATCCCCGTGGCTGCTTCTATGAAGTTAGTTGAAATAATGAAACTAATACCTGCAATAATGACCTTATCTCTCCTAATATGAGTTCCAAACAAACTAATCAATTTGGCATGGTATTTGACCCTTTGAACTAGCTCACAAAACCCTAAACACCCTACATTCTTGAATCACTGCTTGGATAGTGGGGAAGACATCATATCCTTAGTTTTTAGTGTTTCATATCTCAAGATTTGACCTCCTTTATTATAGGATTTCCTTTCCTCCTCCATTTTTACTATGTGCAAGTGAAAACCCTAATTAGGAAAACAGGGGAATCGATGAGGGGACATGATGGATGGCTTAGGGGAGGGGAAAGATGGTAGGAAAATTTAGGGAGATTGGTAGAGGTTTTACGGACCTTTTAGAAGTGGAATGGGAGGAAATTGGTATAGGGTCTAGAAAAACTGTGAAAACGCAACATAGGGAGTAATGGAGGTTTTGAAACATGAAATCAAGGGAAATAGTCTTATGGAGAGGTGAAGAGACTTGAAATTACTTGTAGAAATAATTTGAAGACTTCAATTACTGTTGAAACCTATTGAAAACAAGTTTTAGGGCCCATGGAGAGAAAATACGATGAAACCCTAGAAAATGTGGCAAAACTATGGAAAATGCAGCGAAATTCTTGGAAAACGTAGCAAAACTGTTTGGATTGCCTTTTTGAGTATTTCTATATGTGAGAATGATGAGGAAATGACTTTTTGGTGAATAATAGCTCTCTAGCAATGAATATGAGAGAGATAAAAGGAATGATATGGTCTATATAGCTTTTAGAAATCAATTTCTTAATGGTAGGGTGGCCCACCATATATTTTCACTTTGCTTTGAAAACTATGTAGCTTTGGCATATTCAATGTAGATTTGGAACATTGGAACTTATTACATTATATTTGAAATAAATTACACTTTTAAACAAATTTTTTTTTGGCAAATTCCCTATTACTACTCCTTCATTTGTCGGTTTTATGAATGACATGACCGTTTTGATGACTCTAACCCTAATGACCTAATGGTGACACTGAGATGAATGAAGACCATGGTGATATGATTGAGATGATGATGATGACCTTTCAGTGATGGCACATCAAACTAAGTGATGGTAGTGACCAAAACATGAAAATTTTGAAGGAGCAACAATAGACCTAGACACACTAGCCGGTGACAAAATAATGTTTTGAAAACCTAGTGAAATGATTAAAATTTGACTTAAGACCCCTAACACAATATTGTAAGAGCATATTTGATCACTGGTGACAGGAAAAACTGACTGACACTAACAAAACATTAGACCTTACTGATTTCCCTCAGGTGTTACAGGACCTCCAAGAGCTACCCAAACTCTCCAGGTGTCCAACCCATGAGCTAACTCTCTTTTTCATTGACATAGAGCCTGAGTTTCTCCCTTGAAATGGACTCCAAGTGATAGTAAGCCTCGAGTAGCTCCTATAGGAATGCTTCCCAACGATTGTGGACTTTTCCAGTTAGTTTTGTGCTAGCGACTCTGAATTCTGAGCCATTTTTTCAGGGCTACGACTCAGTCCTCTAGACAAAACTCAATGAAACTTCATGAAATTATAAATGGCATAGAAACGAATCCTCGAAATCAAAAAATTAAACAAGGAATTAATGTGACCCCTCCCAGCTAGGATAGGCGTTCCGTTAAACACATGGTAAAGATACAACCTACAAGTCATGAATGTATATATGAACATAGGGATCTGAAAATTATCTGAGGTTTAGAAAGAAGGACCAATGACTTCACACAATACTTTCCATAATTAAATTTAGGTCATGCATTCATTAACCAAACATTCATTAGTCAAAATTTGATAAGATCCATACTTAGATCTATCATATAACCATGCTCATAACCAACATATAATCAGATAAATAAAAAGTATAGAAAAACCATTAAAGCCACGTAATAAAAAGTATAATTACTCATCAAAACAAGAGGAACTTAGATCTTATTAACCATATGCAAAATCCAACCAATTCAAGGAATTCTACGTACCACCTGACCACAGATTAGCTAAACCATATATTTCTTTCATCCAATCTCCCCCATGCCATATTCCAAGCATGAATGTGGGATCTCATGGGATAAACCAATCCATAAAAAACCAAGGGAATCCATAGGCTAAACCACCTCCACCCTCCCCATACCGTGATCTCACCTAAATCAGTCCTGAGATCACAAAATGAAACTCATATTGGATGCCTTAGAATTCCTTCACCATCCCTTGAGGAATTCTTTTGTCTCCACCCACCTATTGAGGGCTTCCCAGAGAAAACCATCTCCACTCCCAACCTTTGGGATTTTCCTGAGGCCACCTCACCTGGATCGAAAACCTTCTGACAATCCAAATCTCAACCAGAATCCCATCATGGCATGGCTATTCGACAATGGAAAGACAAGGCTAAAACCATAGTCAAAATATGACAAAACCCATTCCAATGACAACAAAGAAACCAAATGCACACATTCATATACCATGCATGCCAAAAATATCTAGGAAATCATAGACACAACCTGCTACCTACAAGTACTCCTGCTAAAGCTGATTGATCCAACCTTTCCTTGCTTGATCCTTGCTTTCCTTGTCCTTCCTTTGATTTTCTTGTCCTTCCTCATCTTGCTACAGATTGATGAATTTTTTGAACAGTTGAAGGGATTTGTAGTGTTTTCAAAGACTGATCTGAGATAAGGATATCACCATGTGCGCATAAAAAAAGAAGACATCTACAATACTACATTTTGTACAAGGTATGGGAACTATGAGCTCATTGTGGTTCCTTTTGGTCTTACCAATGCTCCAACCACCTGTATGCATTTGATGAATAGTGTGTTACACCCTTACCTGAATAATTTTTTGACTACATATTGGTATATTCAAAGAATGAGGAGGAGCATGCATAGCACTTGGCAGTGGTATTGATATTGGTGAGAGATCATTAGTTGTATACCAAGCTCAACAAGTATAGTTTTTTTCATACTCATATTCATTACTTGGGACATGTTGTTTCCAAGGAAGGGATAACAATGGATGTAGAAAATATTAAGGATATCATGGAGTGGCCAACTCTGAGGAATGTGGATGAGGTCGTATAATTCATGGGACTAGCATGTTATTACAGGGGGTTCATTAAGAAATTCTCTAATATTGGCTATATTATCACATATTTGCAGAGGAAAGGGAAGAAGTTTGAATGGATTGAAGAGTGTGCAACTTGTTTTGAGTAGTTGAATTAGTTTCTTACAAATGCTCCAGTTCTGAAGATTGCAAATCCTGATAAGGAGTTTGTGGTTTTTACATATGCTTGCAGGGAAGGACTTGGTGGACTCCTGGTGTAGGAAGGACAAGTGGTTTGCTATGAATAAAGGAAGTTGAATGAGCACGAGAATAATTATGTGACTCATGATCTTGAGTTGGAAACCATCATTCATGCATTAAATATGTGGAGACATTATCTCCTTGGAAGGATTTTCATCTTGATGAGTGGTCACAGTGGATCGACTTATTTGTTTGACCAACCCAATCTGAATGTCAGGAACGCTGGATGGTTGGCTACTCTCATTGAGTTTGATTTTGACATCAAGTACATTAAAGGCAAGGAGAATCAGGTTACAGATGCTCTTAGTAGGAGAGTGCAGGTGAATCATATTTTAGTTGTGATCTCTTATGAAATAGATTTATAGGAGCGGGTCTTACAGGTGGGGAAACATGATGAGAGGTATCAACAGTTGAATCAGAGATTGCAGTAACAAGGTGAAGGTGATAGGGATGAGGAGTATCACCTCGTAGCAGATGGCTTGGTCAGATTCAAGAGAAGGATTTATGTGTCAGAGAATAGTGAGTTAAAGAAGCTTATCTTGAGTGAGTTTCATTTCAAACCATATTTAAGCCACCGAGGATATCAAAAGATTTTGACAGCTTTTAAGAACTTCTATTGTTGGCCAAATTTGAAGAAAGAGGAGGATGAGTTTGTACCAAGGTGCTTGGACTATCAGCATATGAAATTTGAATGCAAGCATCCAACTGGTATATTGCAGCCTATTCTGATTAAAAAATGGAAATGGGAGGTCACTTCCATGGACTTCACTACAGGTTTTCCTAGGACACAGAGACAACATGATTCCATCATGGTTGTGGCTGAAAATATGAGAAAGGTAGTTCACTTAATTGCAATGAAGTCCACCAATTCAGCTAGTGAAGTAGCTCAAATTTTCAATAGTGAGATAGTGAGGTTACATGGAATTCCCAAGAATATTTTACCGAGAAGAGATGCTAAGTTCACTTCCAAGTTGTGGAAGGATTTGTTTACATGATTTGGGATAGAGTTAGCCTTCAATAAAACTTACCATCGACAAACATATGGACAAATAGAGAGGGTTAACATGATTCTTAAGGACATGTTGAGGATGTATGTCATGCATCGACAAAGGAAGTGGGAGGAGTATCTTCCACTAGTGGATTTTTCCTATAACAATGGGTGTCATGAATCCTTAAAGATAATTCCATTTGAGGTTTTCTATGGGTGGAGTTGTAATACTCCTATTAGTTAGAGTGGTCCAGTGAACAAGGTGTTAATTGGACCAGATATGTTGGTTGAGATGGAGTAGGAGATGTAGGTTATTAAAAGGAATCTAAAGGAAACATAGGATAAGAAAAAGAGTTATGTAGATCAACATAGAAAATTCAAGGAGTTTTAGGTTGGGGAGCATATGTACTTACACAACAATCCCAAGAGGAGCTCCTTGAGGATTGGGTCATGTGCCAAGTTGGCACCTCGGTATTGTGTGACTTTTGAGATCACTGAGAGGATTGGACCATTGGCATACAAAATTGCATTGCTTCCAACAATGAAAGTCCATGATGTTTTCCATCTTTCATTTCTTAGGAGATATGTGCAAGATGTTGATCATGTGATTGATTGGTCTATAGTGTAGGTGGAACTAGAGGGATAATTCCAACCAAAGCCACAAAGCATATTGCAGTAGAAATAACTCATGCCCCGGAATAGAGCAATAGATAAGGTTAAAGTGTAGTGGAAGAACTTTGGGTTTGATGAAGCTACATGGGAGATGGCTGATCAGATGCGGGCTTTATATCCTTATTTATTTGTTGGTTGACACAAATGAGTTTTTGGTGTGTGTATAT